>JAFELO010001225.1:231812-259732 GCA_017140195.1 Eumaeus atala | reverse complement strand
GGGGGGGGGGTAGTGGGAGGGCATTAACTGCTCTGGAATTGAGCAAACCGCTCGTCTCTGTTTTAAAATCGACCAAGGCAGGAACAAGGAAGAAAGATTACTCAGTTATTTGGATGATAGACGGACATATGGTGAGATTTTAGAACAGGAAGCCCAAGAAGCAGGGATAGGCCAGGTGTAAGAAAGGACCCTGCGTGAAGACAATAAAAGATGCCACTGCCTCTATACAGGAAGCGGTGGTATCTCGCCTCGCTAAAACGTCATCAGGTGAGACTAAGGCACTCGAAGCTGTTGACGTGTGGCTCTCAAAGGAAATATCTGACTTAAGGATGTGACTGACCGTGCTACGACGAGAGTTAAATCCACGTCCGCAGCCCGTGCCAGAGTTGCCAGTTGCTATTTAAATATCAAGCAGCAACATGGAGGAGCTATTACAACGAGCGGTATGCGAGGCGGTCACCCTGTCAAATGCTCGCTTAGACGCTCGACGGCAAGATATTGAAACCAGTTTATTGCCGATTTCACGTATACTGCCTTCTCTCGCATCGGATAAAAAGGGAGGCTTGACTGAGGCTACTGCACCTCAGCCAAAAGTAACCACCACATCCAAGCAACAGGAGACTTTAAGTAAGTACCTCGCTGATGGCACCAGCGAATCCCGGCCCCGCCATAAAAGGTATGCAGAAGGTATCAAGAAATAAAGCAGTTGACATTGCGGTGACACCCACTACACTAATCCCGGCTCGTACTTCTCTCGACGACGAGCGGACGGAGGTGGTTAAAAGAAATAAAAAGAAGGGAAGTAATGTCGCCAATGACTCTAAGTCAGCATCGAATACGAAGATGCCAAAAAAGGTACGCGCTCCTAGAACTGCAGCTGTAGTTATCACCTTACAGCCTGGTGGAAGAGAGGAGAATTTCATACGCTGGAGTTCTAAATGAAGCTAAAAAGAAGGTGGACTTGGCTGCCTTTGAAATCCCGGCTGTACAGCTGGCTGCAACGGGGACTCGAATCCTAGAAGTATCTGGCGATATCAGCTCCAAAAGAGTAGATACTCTGGCATTTACATTAAGAGAGTGTCTTGGAGAGGACGTTAAGATAACTAGGACTCAGAAATGCGCAGGGCTACGGATGACTAGGCTGAACGACTCGGCTATAGCAAACGAGATTACAGAAGCCATCGCCAAGTTTGGCGGATGCTCGGTAGGCACTGTCTAAGTAGGACAAATTCGGAGAGATCGGAGTCAAGGCAGCGCTCGGACCAGATGCCCAATAGGTACGGCGAGTGAGTTGACAGCGCCAGCACTATGGTTTGTGAGGGATAGACAATAGTCCACATAACCCTGTACGTCGTATGCCAGGGCTACCGATGACAAGAGGAAGGGCACGCGGGAGCTAAGTGTCTTTGCAAAGATGACCGTAGTAATCTCTACTTTTGCTGTGGTTAACCGGGGCACATATCAGCTCTTTGCGATGGTCCACCGCATTGTGCTGTATGTGCAGCTAAGGGCTTACCAGCAAGTCACGGCGTGGTAAGTGTAAATTGCAGGAAATTCCAAAAGGACGGAAGGGGCGGCCTACCTGGAAGTGGGTCCCACTAGAAGCCCGATACAGCTACACCAGCAGCACCTTCGGTGACCTTGAAGGAACCCATAATGGACGAATAGTTATGGCTCAGTTACGATGTCTGCAGGCCAATATAAACCACTGTGCTAGAGCTCAGGACCTTTTAATTCAGTCTATGGTGCAGCGGGATATATATGTGGCTATAGTATCGGAACCACATCGCATCCTACCACGGAGGATGTGTGATGCAGATTCCTCGGTAGCGTTAGTGATTGCACCCAGTCAAGGAAGAACAAACTCTGGCGAAAACATTAGGGGTAACGGATTTGCTGGTACGCGAATTGTAGATCTGCTTATAACTGTTCTCACAACAGGCCCCGAATTGACTTTGAGGTATAATTCGAAAGGGTCGTATTTGTTGCCGGGGATTTCAACGCGAAATCCAAGCTTTGGGGCTCTCCGACAACAAGCGTCAGAGGTGCAATTTTAGAAGAATGGTTTGTATCTTCAGGATTAGTTCTGGTCAATCAGGGAGCTGTAAATACCTCCCCACCATAGTTCAAGCCTTGTCGTGGCGGTGGGGCTCAGTAGCCTGGGGTTATCAGAGACACCTTGAGCAATGCCAATTGAACCGAGGAGGTGGCGGCTCTTAGTACCCCTCCTATAAAAAGAGGGGACTAAAGAGCAGGAGGAGGTGGAAAAGAGAAAAGTGGCGGCGCATTTGCGCACGGGACAAGGGGCAAGGATGGGAACCTCACCCCATTGCACTGTCCCAAAGTCGGTGGGGTTGTCCTGTAGTGCGGGACAACCCGGTGGAGTTGTCCTGTAGTGCGGGACAACCCCATCTGTGGAGGTGGCGTCGGTCTCTTCGGGGGCTGACTTGCCGTCGAGGTGCCCTGATGATTTGTTGTTCCGGGGCACCTCATCAAAGGCGGCACTGGTGGCACTCGCGGTGGTTTTTGTGGGTATTCGGCACTGTGTAATGTGCCGCGAGCCCAACACAACACTGGACCCCACCCAGGGCCAGTAAAGGCGCGTAAATGCGTTTCCCCGCGTCAACAAAAAAAAAGGAGGCGTATATACCTGTGTGCGACAACGGGGAGGTTTAATTGTGGATTTAACCTTTACAAACTCCTTTGTTGCTCGTAGAATCATAGATTGACTGGTCCTCGAGAATGTGGAGACGTTAGCTGACCACCTTTACATTTCGTTTAATACAATGGCCACACTCTATATATAATACCGTAACGCGCGTCGTGCCCTTAGCGATGCAATAAGCCAAGTGAAAGCTGAGGCTTGGCAAAAGTGGCTCGACACGCTCGGTCGTGATCCGGAAAACCATACAAATGAGTACGGAATTAGCTCCGCCCTGCAGCTCCACCAATCAGGCAGGTCAGAGAGATCTGCTCTTTTTCCAAGACATAGTGGTTGTAACAATCTGTGGTCATATCCACTGAAAAAGAAAATGAAGATGAGGAGGTGACTAACCCTTTTACTGGTAACTTACTGGCGGCAGCCAGTAACGTCTACAGAGACAGAAAGGGTGATGATCAAACTAAATACCAAAAACACTGCTGCTGGACTTGGCGGAATACCAGGGCGCGTGTGGTTTTAAGCCCGACAAGCCATGGAAGAGCGACTGCTTCAAGTTTTCTCAAGGTGCCTAGTACGAGGTCGCTTTCGAAGCCAGTGGAAAAGAGGAAAACTTGTTCTGCTCCGAAAAAACGGATGGCCGGAAGATCAGCCATCAGGTTACCGGCGATCGTTCTCTTTGACGAGACGTGTAAGATACTGGAACGAATAATAGCAATGCGCATTACACAATATTTAACGTCAGTTGGACCTGCCCTAAGTGAAAGAGATACGGATTTCGTTCGGGTAGGTTACCACAGAAGCCGTCGCAAACCTACCGTCGATTGCAGTAGATCAGGACAGGGTGTGTCTGGCGGTGTCCTTAGACAGAGTGAATGCGTTTAACTCCCTGCCCTGGGAGATAATAAAAGAGGGTTTACGTTCCCATGCAGTCCCAAAATATTTGAGGCGAATCATTGCTGATTATTTGTCGATGCGCACCGTGTGCTACCCAAAGAAGCAGATGCGATGGCACGAAAGAGAGGTAGTATGCGGTGTTCCACGGGAGTCAGCACTTGGACCGCTCCTGTGGAACTTCGGATACGATTGGATACTCCTTAGTTCCAATCTACCTGGCGTGAGCCTAATCATTTACGCCAATGACACTCTTATTGTCGCATGTGGGCTCACGCATCGTAGAGCGTTGATCCTCGCGACCGCTGCGGTCGCCCAAATTGTACGGCGAATTTGAGAAATAAAATGAAATACAGCAATACTTTCAACTTTTTTTTTTTTTTTTTTTAACTTTAGGAAAAAGGGTATTCAAAATTCAATAAATACTGGTTGACGCATCAATAAATGGCCTTCGACAGTCTATATATATACTGAATGTCTTCCTTGTTACCGGATACTGAATGTGAAATTGTGCTTACGTACGGACATCAATATAGTTTCGTAACAATGTTGACATATAAAGATATATTTCAATTCGTGCTTGTTATAGTGTTTATTGATCAAAGCACTACAAAAGTTGCACGTAAGTATCTTTAACAGATTAAATTATAATATATTATATGAGAAAAATTACCAAGTTCCTACTGAGGTTCATGTTAAAATGTTATACAAAATAACAAACTTTATTTATTGGATATATAACAACGAATGAGGCCTAAAAACATCCGCATAATAATTATGAAAATGTCCTCTTTTCCTCCTTCCCTCGAATAGCCCGCTACTCACAAATTTCACAAAACGCGGCAGCGGAGCTTTCACTTTACGCCGATATTGTGTGAACAAGAGGTATGTCGCAATATACTCGTATATAGTAGTAGGATGGAAAGAACATTAAATAACATTTTAAAATCACAATTCAAAAGCAGTTCTCAACCATCAGGATTTGTTTAAAACACTGTTACAATTTACATTACTTAGTATACCTAAACTATATCGTAAATATAATATTCTATTCGAGATTAATCTCTTCTGTATCATAGGTGGTCAAAACCAGCAGTCCAATTCATATAGCACCTTGTGGCGCCGATTGATACCCGCCAGAATTTATTCAGGGACGGTGCTTTTTTTCATAACCAATTCATTCCGAACGAGGCGGTTGTAAATGTATTAAATACTTCTTGCGTGTCTGTTGAGGACAGAACTAGGAATAGGACAGAAATAAATAAATAATCCTAACTACACCAGTACCGCGGTTTCTCCTACGTTACTCTGACCCTATTAGTCGTAGCGTCATGTTGTATAGCCTACAGCCTGCCTCGATAAATGGATTATTTAACACAAAATGTTTTTCCAATTTAGGCCACTAGTTCCTGAGATAAGCACGTTCAAACAAACAAACAAACTTCAGATCTACTTCAGCTTTGTTTTATTTGTATGGATAGTTTCGATTTCATATCTTTAGGGCTTCTACTACAGGCTTTACTGCAGCAGTATCCTATATAACGTGTATGAGACAATTTTCTGTCTGGAAGTTTAAATGAACTTAGTCGAGGTTATAGGTTCGCTGTTGTTGACATGTCTGTCATTTCATTTTTTTTATATTGAAATAGAAATATAAATAAATTTATTATATTTTTCACAACACCACAGATAAAGTAAACACAGTATACAAAATAAAAATAGAAATCAAGTACAGTAGGCACTTACATATAATTAATTGTTATCTGCACAGCAATGCGGTGTGAGGAGCATAGAGCGGGATGTCACTCGACATTATTATTCTGATATTCACATGGATAATGTTTATGCAGAAGCCCTATGTCACTCCAATTGGCCACCAGCCAGAACTTAGGAACAAATCACATGAAACGTAATGATAAGCCATTTAGTAAGAGGTAGTGCCAAGATGGAAAGCAGCGGAATTGGGATGTACCTCTCCCTCACATGATAAATGCGTAAAGTGATAGCTTTGCTGTCGCATTTCGTGTAGGCAATGAGTAACCGGTGGCCCATTAGAGAGGAGAAGGAAAGGAGGAGGAGAAGACAACGCATTTGCACAAATATTAAGGGGATGTCTATGGGCGTCGGAAGTTATCATATATCTCCCGCTATATAAAAGAACACTTTTAGGCGGTATCCTATGAGTGACTGGTTACTTCTTACTAAAAACGTCTATGGGTGGCGGTAGTCATCTACCTATTTATCGCATATCCCATAAAAAAAAAACGTTTATTTATATCTTACAGCTGATTTTATAAAAAAATGTCCATCGTCCGATTCGGAGTGCCTGAAGAAAACCATTCAAGAGACCATACCACTGTTCACACCAGGAGTTCCAAGTCTCGGTATCAAATCACTGGACCCGAGTACACAGGATTTAGTGGAGTTCGAGTTGCCGGGTGGACTTAAAGTGACATTCGTTAACGGTACACTAACCGGACTACGGAAATGTGTGATTGATTCCGTGAAGTAAGTATAAAAAAATGTTTTGGTGGTTTGATAACCGATATAACTGCTAGTTACACTAAACATGTTTTATAATTTGGGCTGAAGTAAGATGGATAGTGATTGACCCATTTCTCTAGGATCAGACACCTAATTAAAAATCCAAATATTCTTGCGCCCACATTTATGCGCATAAATAACTGATATATACTTTTCATGATTAAAAATTTCTCCCTATGAAAATGAAAAATGGTGGTTATGAATGACCACCATTTTTCAGGAACACCATTAAGAAAAAGATAGTCATGACATTGATGTCTCAAGTTTACGCGAATGTTACTCATCACAATAAAACTACTTTTACGGATTTATCGCGGTTTATTTAATTATTTAACTAGCGCGACGTTTTAGAAGCTTTGGAGCAACCATGGTTACGGGTGGACTGAGATGACAGATACCCTGACGTTATAAATTATTTAAAGTAACCGAAGGATTATAATTTTTAGTTGTTCCGATTAACGCCAACAGTACCTATTATATGTTGCTGTTTTGAGGTGTTATGTTTAGTTTGTGATTTGATTATGTTTATCCCTGGGTCGTAAGGAAAGGATAGAAACCAGCCATCTTCTCTACTGAAACTTGGATGGTTTTATTTTCAGTAACCTCACGGATCACCCTTGGCAGGAATCGGTTTTCCCTAATGAGGATTTGCGCTTTAGCAAATTTTAATCTGAAGCGCAAATCTTTTTATAACATAGGTTTAATTGTTTATTGTGATAGTTGTAAAAAGCCTTTAAATATTCATTGGTCATATCCTTCGTCAAACATTTGAATGGAGTATCTAATGCATCCCGACCGTGTTCCATTGGAAACCTTGAGTAACGGAATCACAAAAATCGGTTTATCGAATTAAGAAATAGTTTCCTTATCTTCCAGCTACAAGGATCTGGTAGCTGATACATCTATGCATTGTGATCTAACGATTAAAGGAAAATATGCGGCCCATGGAAACATATTGATTGTGTCAATTAACGGTGACGGCGACGCAAAAATAAAACTACGTAAGTAAAGACCATTAACATAATAATGTCAAGCGTCTTCTAAAGAGTAATTTTAGGGGAATTTAGTGAATGTAGTTGTGTAATAAATCTATAAGTGTGCAAATATCATATTCCTTCGCCCACGCAATTTTCGTAAAAATGGGTTCTAAGTTTTTACTTCACGTCTTAATATAATGATGCTCAATCTTAAACTTAGATGACTCCTTGTCCTTATAAACTCCTGAACAATTAGAAGTTACTGACATGTCGCGTTCTTTCATCTTATTTGAAAAAAGACACCACGTTATTTTGATGTATCAGTCCTCTTTTTGGAGTAGGAAATTATAAAAAAAAATCATCATTGAAATTAACCTTCGATTTGGTCTCCGCCCACAAAACTGGTTTAAGCTGGATTTGTAAGAGGAAATCCATTATTACGATACAAATTGTTACGTGCATAAAAAATAACCTTGAACTATTCGTTATAAAATTGATACATAATATGTATAGACATTGGTATGTCTATTTGTATAAATTAATATTGACACGAGACATAATTGTCTCGTCCCAGTATTAATTTATACAAATATATTCATTTTGACTTTGAAGTCTTAAGATATAAAGTGTATTTTTATGATCATTATTTTCCGTCCACGGTTGAAACGCTATGATTCAAGCAAAACTTGGGAACTAAATATGACAAACCTGACATGCTATTTTTTTTAAATAGGTTATGATACTTTTTTATTTGTTCATTTTAATTTAACTTATTACATATTAAATCGCCGCACGATACCAACCGCTTCAAAAGTAACGATGGCAATCATTTATTAAATATAAAGACGGCTGATGGGCTGAATCTATAGCAGGACAATTAATAATTCTGGTCAGATTTCAATAGCAGAATACTTTTATGGCGCTCTCTGAGTTAGTCCTTCGCCCAGCAGTGGACGTGTCATGGTTTCTGCTAATGATGATACTATTTTTTATATTGTCCATGCATATTACAATAATAATACAACCTTCGCAATTTTTATTATGAATATTCCAAGACGTTTAAAATGTGTCGCTAAACGTTGGAAAACTCATACATATATGAACAAGGATTAGCTTTAATATATTTTTTATTTTTACAGCAAACCTTGGGGTAAAAGTGAAGTTCATTTTCGAGGATAAAACTAAGAATGGAGTTGAATATCGCACACTGAAAGATTTGGATTGCAAGTTAAGCTACGATGGCCGAGTTTCATTTTTATTTACAAATCTGTTTAAAGGAAATCCTGAATTGAGTAAGTGATAACACAAAATTCTAGCTATTTCTACAGTTTAGCTACAAGATATAGCTAAACCTAAGGTTTCAGCCACGTGCCCAAGGGGTTTGCTTTATACTTCATTTTATCATTGGTGTGCTATAGGCAACGCATCAATAAAGATAAATTGTAAAGAAATATAATAGTTTGATACTTTCACATTTGTTACACATTTTGTAGTTATCTCTCGGCTCGTGATCACGGCTGGTGTAACCCGGTCGAAACGTTGAGCAGGATATTTACTAAAAACTTAGCCAGTACCTTGCAACAAGTAATTTAAGTATCGCATTAAAATCCATTAGACAATTACACAATGTGTAAATAAATATTATTAGGAAGTGTGCTTTTTTTATAGTATGGGGGGACAAACGAGCAATTGTGGCCTTTCAACGACTACAGACCCCCCTCCCAATGGGCCACCGTCTACTCACAACCCGCGCAAAACTTGACTCCGTAGATGTCACTTTACGCCGATATTATGTGAGCGAGAGGTTGCTCCCCGGTTGTGCCGGCCCAATTACGCCGCATTGCAGCAAGGCACTACATCTTACAAAATAATATAATGCATCAAGAGAATTAATGTTATTTTTCTAATATTTCAACAGGCGAAGCAGTTCTGACGTTTTTGAATGAAAATTGGAAACAACTAGTTGAAGAGTTTGGAAAACCTATTGAAAACTTGATGGTTAAGAGCATTACTAACGTTTTGAAAAAATTCTTCTCCTCCGTACCCAAAGACGAACTATTCTAATGTATATTTAAAACAATGAGTATTTAATTTTAAATAGTGGGAATTAATGAAGAGTGTGGTATATGTAAATATAAATATAGTTGCTCCATATAAATGCTTTTCAACAATTTTTTATTTTTTTATCTGTTACAACCGGAGTCTCTGTGTATGTGAGTACTTAGTGTTGTCAGAATATATTGTAACAAAGAAAAATATTTTTTTTAATTGCAAATATCATTTATTAAGTTTACCGTGTATTAGTTCAATACACAAATATAAAACAATTAAAAATATGAAACGCTTATTCGGTCTCCATTGGCTGCAATATATATTTAAACGTTGAGAAATTCTAAACTGCCAATCGTATGGAATATTTTAGCGACTGAAAATTATTATCGCGTTTAGAGAAAGTACTACTCTCTAAAACTGATCATAATTCATGTCATCATCAATCCAGCGGATTAAGTTCGGGGCTAGATGAAGGGTCATTTTCAGCTCTAATCTAGTCCAGAACGTTCGTTTTAACCAAGATAGGGTGGATCGAGCCTTATGATCTGGTCCTGTGCCTTGCTGGAAGGACCATATTTGGTTACTGAACAAGGTGTTATTAAGGGGCTTGATAAACTTGTACCGATTTATTACAATATTTATGGCAAGACGAAGTATATTATTGAAATCATAGTTCAGTAACCACTTGATTGTTAAATAAGAAAACAAAAATTGGAACCTCACGAATTTTCGTCCGGTATCAGACATTTTGATTCTCTATTTTTTAAGATACCTGTTGGTACTTTCGTTATCAAAAGGAATCAAACGACAATTCATACGGGAAATACCGTTAAACCGTTAAAGCTGTAGGGGGAAAATAGAAATATATATAAATCACCATAATCGTCATTAACAGCCCTTATCGGTCCACTGCTGGACACGCGTCCATCCCGGACCAGGTACAACACGGAGATCGTCTTCCCACCTGGTGAACGGTCGCCCAACACTTCGTTTTCCTAAACGTGGCCTCCACTCCAGAACCTTAGTGGCTCAACTGCCATCTGATCTTCTAAAAATGTGACCAGTCCATTGCCACTTAAGTGAGTTCATTCTTCGCGTGACATATATACGAGTACATATAAACAAACGCTTGGAAAATATTTCTCTCCCCTCACAGTCGGGTAATAGATCGGGCAAAATGCCTGTCATTGAGACGTCCAGAGTAACGTATAAGACTTCTTCGTCACATAACACAATATATATGTTTTAAAAGGAATATATGTACGATGAATTTTATATGGACAAACATACCATGGAATGATTTTATTAAAATAATTTAACAATTCTATCCTAATTTTGGATCATTAGGATAAATGCGTTAAAAATTTCCATAATATAAATATGAACATTGTGAAATTTTAACCCACTTATAAATTTGATGTGTTACATATATTTGGACAACAATTTGTTGGGCGCGCCAAGATGCTGGCAGAACTGATTTAAAAAGCAATATTTCAAACATATCTATTTACTTAAACTCAGGTTGAGTTCAAGTAAGTATTTTCATAATATTACATTTCAAATGTAATATTGCAATACGATTTGCTTAATTTGAAGACTTCCAATTAATTTTAAATTGACAAACGTGTCACTGATTGATCTCATTAGAATAATTTAATAACGTCACCCTAGTGATATGGGATGGATGTGTACGTAATTGACATGATAAAATTATTTTTTGAGAGCTGGGGGCCACAAAAAAACAAGTGACAGTTACGCTATCACGTTTCATGCGGTATATGAGTTTTCTTTTTTTTGCTCGAGAAGAAGACGGAACGAGGAAGACACGTCTCTGCGGATTTTTAACGGCGTCAGAAGTTACCCAAAGACACCGACAGTTCGTTTGTCCCATTTGATTAATAAAGACAAAGAAGAGATTCGTAATTTCTGTTATTATTAAACTCTGATTCTTGAACTATATTTTACGTTACAGATAAAAAAGGGAGCAGCTATTTTTATTAATTATGAATGTTTTGACCCGCTTATTAACAAAAATTATAGAAAAACCGGAATAACAAAGATCTCATATACATATTCAACAACATAAACATTTTAGTTATTCAATTAAAGTTTTAACTGAAATAAAAGACTTTTTTCTAAAATATCTGAACACACGCAAGTTTTATTTTACTGAAGACAAAAGGGATGGCTGCTTGTAGTTTTCGCTTCCACCTTTCCTTTTAATAGCGTGGATAAACTTTCTAACAGGATTAAAACTTCTGTTTCCTTTCTCTAACATGTGCTGTTTTTAACGATGTTAGAAATACTTTAATGTTCCAGTGCTAACATATTAAATCTAAAAGGTGTTTATAAATAAGGCATTTTTGCAAATCGATAAAAATAAGAGATAAATTGATTCTTCTTTCTCTTCGTACTTCCCGTTACTATTTCTATATCTATTACGTCAGTTGATGTCGGGGTTGGAGTACCTAATCCGATTTCTATCCGGAGATTTGACGAAATCGCCAGATTTTACTCAGAGCAACTGCCACCAACCTCCTGCAAGCCGGAAAGGAAACCAGGATCCTAGATTACGTCGAGTTCGAATACACGAATCCAGGTTTCCTCACGATTTTTTCTTTTTCCATTAGAGCTCTTAGAAAATGTACTCAAGTTATAAAAACTCATTGATACACGGCGGGGTTCGAACCCGGACCACCTAATGTACGCCAGAAGCACTAACCACTATGCCACCGAGGCTCTTTAACAGATCAATTGAGTGAATAATTTATAACTTACTATTTACACTACATTTTTATTGAAATAAACTACGTGTCTAATTAACTATAGAAGTAAACGGAAAAGTATTTACCTGCAGAAATGAAAATGGAAAAGAAAATTTTCCCGATACAATATCCTTTACGGGACCTGAAAAAGTATAAAAGACAAACACTGAGAGACTTAAAATAAGGACATTTTATTTTATCTTAAAATACTATGCGTAGAACAAGGTGTAAAGTTTCACTTTGCATGCTGCATTGTAGCAAAACTACCGGGGAGTATTTCTTGCTCACTTGATACCGGCGTAAAGTGACATCTTCGGTGTCGCGTTTGGTGTGGTTGGTGTGGTTTGTGATCAGCCGCCCATTGGTGCGGGGGGGGGGAGGAGGAAAGAAGGGCAACGCATCGGCAACGATGCCGATAGTAATAATTTGGATATTCATGTGGATGACATGAGACCCTATACTATAAAAAAAAAATCGCTTTCTTCTAACAACTAACAAGAATTAAAGATTGCTTACCTATTGGATACTCAAAGGGATATATTACCGAAAAAAAATTGGACATAAAAGTAAATGGATGTAGACCCTCCCCTAACTTGAATTTTGGTATAAGGTAGGTTTGCGTTTGTGGCAACCTACTAAATTTTATTTTACTCTCGTCCTTCGATTCGATCCCATTGTGTTTGATTTCGTTCACATTATTGTACATCACAGTATTGTCAGAATTCACCGACCCTACTTTTCCGTCTAAAATTATTTCTGTTATAGGTATTATTCGCACAGATGTTGAAGGGTACGTCGAAGATGATACAACATTATCTATTGAATTGGTCCCTTCTGTCTTTGGATTCACAAGATTGTTATACTTCTCAAACAAAGTGTTGATGATAGAGTAATTTTTCTCTATTGAATCTCTTTTATTAATAACACTTGGTATGAAAATATTATTGGCTGGAACTTTTAAGTCTTCAGGTTCACCCAAATCATTATTAGATTTAGGAATGACACTTTCACCATACTTAAATTTTCTGTCAAAACAATTATCCCAATACAAGCTCGCAGGCCTTGTAATGTACTTAGAAGTGTCGTCAATATTAAGAATTTCTTTCACAGGGTAATTTCCTTTAAGCGATAGAAGCAATTTTCCGCCTCCATCGTCTTGATCAGACTTCATTTTTTCACCGGAGTTCGTTATTGCAATGAAATGAGTTGGCAAGATTGCACGGAAATTTTCTTTCTGCTCACCCATGGAGCTTAGGATGTCGCCAGTCTCGGCATTCAGATTGTTTCCGATTGAGGCCGCAAACGTCTTTTCCGTAGTTTGGATTTGCACTGGAAAAGCGGACTCTGTGTTTGCTAACCTGTTTATTTCACTTGGCGCTTCTAGCTCCGTTGAAGTAACGATTACTAATAATAAAGTTTTAATAATGAATATCAATGACATTTTAATTGCTTTCACTAAATCATTTATGTCGCGACGTATTGATAGAAATATCGGCCAAGAACTGACTTACAGGTATGGGGCATTGAACAGGGGATTTGTAGCACTTATTAGTCTGCTCGACTCCATTTACTGGATTATAAGAAGTGTAATTCAACACGAACTGTTACTATTCGTGGCACATGCATTGTTTTTCTTAATTGTTTTATTTTAATGTAATTACCTAGCTTTTGGGAGTAAATTTATGATTACTTAAATAGAAAATTAATGCCTTTTCTATTTTCGCTTGGCTCATAGTTAAATTTAATATATTAATAAACGATGATATTGACAAATATGTTTTAGTGAAATAATATTATTTCAAATATTTTACGGCTAGTAAATTCTTGTCAAATTTAAGTGTATATGTTAGTTTTATTACAAATTAGCTGTCCTGACAGAGGTTATCCTGTCATAATGGCAGAATATGTGATTTTGACTGTAAGCTAAGTGTCTGTAATTGCATGCAAACAAAAACGTAAATGAGTAAATTGCAACTTTTCAACCGCAAATAATTACTTTCCCCGCACCATTTTCTAAAGATATATTCCTACAAAAAAAAATTGGCCTGCCATAACAGATGCATGTTATCTATTCGGTACTGTCGTTATAAATTTATGGATATACATTAATGTGGTAGGATATATTATTTCATATAACATATGAAACTCATAATAAATAATCGCTTATATTTTGATTTACAACTGATTACAATTTTTCTATTCCTTTTATTTTATTTTTATTTACGGCTTTTATCGCCGCTTATTTTTATTATTGAACTAGCCCAACGTTTCAGAAGCGGATAGACTCCACCTGTGACCATGGTTCCATTAAAGCTTCTGAAACGTCGGGCTAGTTAAACAATTAAATAAACCGCGATAAAACCCGCAAAAGTTGATTTATTGTAATGAGCAACATTATATACTGGTACGGTTTCACCCACATACCCACGTTTCTACTGATCATAGAGTGACAGTACACGCACGTAGCCCATGCTGTAGGTTACGTCCATGCATACCAAAACGTTACGTCGCATCACTCACACTTGGAGTTGTCAGTGAAAGGTTTTTCATAAATTATATATCTATAAACTTCTAGTAGGGAATCAATGTAGAAATTCTGTGTATGTCGTTGTTACTAGTCTTAGGTCACGCAGTGGCAAGAGTTAATTTTGATTTTAACTAATTTCTTGTATTTGGATTAAATTTAAAAATTGTATACTACAACGGGATTTTCATATGAATATACGTAAACAATACATATTCAATCAAATCTCTTAACGCATCTTGATATCTTTTTACGCGAGAATAATGTATTTTCATACAAAATAAAATAAATGGATCAGCGAGGCAGTAAGCTTAAAAAATAATGATAAAAAGTGATTTGAAATTATAATAGATACATATTAGGATATGAAATGACACTTCTTTACGACGCGGGGAACGCATTTACGCGCATTCACAGGCCCTGGTAGGGTCCAGTGGTGTGCGGAGCTCGCGGCACATTATGTTGCCGAATACCCACAAAAACCATCGCGAGTGCCATCCGTGCCGCCTTTGGTGAGATGCCCCGGAACAACAAATCATCTGGGCACTTCGATGGCTAATCATCTCGCTAAGGGACCGACGAGACCTCCATTGATGGGTTTGTCCCACATCTGAAGACAACCCCACCGACTATGGGGCCTCGCTCCTTCCCCCGTGCGCAAAAACGGCGCCTCTTTTTGCTCTTTAGAGGTTCAAGGAGCTGTTCTTCCACCTGATTTTTAGTCCCCTCTTTTTATAAGAGGGGTACAAAGGACAGTTCCCTCCTCGATTCAGTTGGCTTCGCCCAAGGTATCTCGATTTACCCCAGGCTACTGAGCCATGGGGGGTGGAGATAAAATGACGCCCAACAGTTTTGTCTGGAAAAATAAGTGGTTTCTTTGGGTGTATTTTTCCCAATCCATATTTCTATATAATATGTATGCGTTAATGCAAAGTCACAAAGAAGTTATAGTCTCCAGTCTTACTTTGGCTCATTAGTGGCGGGGTAAAGATGAGCAGGCACTTACTACTTACTTACTTACAAGGAAACGTCGGGATTTTTTAACTACTATCAGAAATGCTATAAAAGCTGTTAGTAAAGAAACTCATATAAAATATAGATCATAATAGTTAAAGCTATTAATTACTGTAATCACATACATCAGATATCACAGATTCGCATTTTGCATATTACATTAGATGCCTACCAATTGCCTCATGTATATCGTATATTTCAGACAAATATTAAAGATCCAAAATTGTATCAAATGGCTTCGCCTTCACGTTTAAAGCTTCCTCAGCCTTCACTTCAACAGAGACCCCAAAACATGTCTATCCATAAAGAAATGTTTCTTTCTTATGATTCAGATCGATTTCGATCCCTGGGCAATAACAACGGTAAATGTCTGTGGCACCACACAATAACTCATCGGAATAACTCATAAACTCTTTGAAATGATAACACAATAGTGTTATCACGGCTTTGTGGTCTCTCAGTAAAAGCAAACAATAGATTGTTTATATAAGATTCGTTATTTCCTCAAGAGTTTTCCGATTCTCCGATAACGATATTACGCCTTACATGTCCAGTGTTGTGAAAACCACTAACAGCAACTCCAGAAGCTCTTAACGAGGTGACGTAAATATCAATGGAGTCGTCGGTCGCTTTCAGGATATAATCGTTTTCAGTAATAGTGTCTTATCCTTTATTATTGTTTTAAGATATGTGGCGTAGCTCTAGCCAGCCACGTTCGTAATAATAAAGCGTATGTGTGAGAGAGGGAGAGAGATAGGAAGAGAGGCATGGAGAGAGAGAGGGAGAGAGAGAGGGAAATAGAGAGAGAGAGAGAGAGAGAGAGAGAGAGAGAGAGAGAGACAGGAATTCTTAAAATTATATTATAGGAGGACAAACAAGCAGTCGTAACCATTTTGATGACTATTGACACCCATAATCTTGAACATAATACTATGCAAATGCGTTATCCTTCTTTCCTTCTCACCTCCCAGCATGCAGCAGCAGTATGGTACTACCTCTTACAAAATTCTCTTACTGAAACTCTCTTACTTAGAAGAAAGTGTAAAAATGAAAATGGCGAACCTCCGATGGTTCCAATATGTAGAAAGAATGATAGGTGACGATTAATAAAACATGACATATACAATGCAAATGTAAACAGTGGTGTTTAGACAACCAGTATCCATCAGTCTCCTGTAACAGGTCATTATATCCTGTAACTGGCTATTGGGAAACCTTTAGTGAAAGGTTTGATATATTGCAGCTGGACTGGTAAGTACCTAAAGTAAACGTTAAAGATCTACAAGTTTAAATAGCTTTTTTTATAGAATAGGAAATAGCAAAATCGGAGCCTTTTTTACGACTACCGACGCCTATGAACATCCACATAATTATTATGTCGATGCGTTGCCCTCCATCCGGCCCCAATGGGCTACCGGCTACACACAAACCGCACGAAGCACGACATTGAAAATGTCACCTTACGGCGTTATTATGTGAGCGTGATGTACCTCCCCGGTCGTTTCGGCCCAATTCCGTTGCATAGGAGGGTAGCGTAGCGTCATGCACTATGCATGGCACTACCTGCTCCTATGCAGCATGGCACTACCTCTTCCTGTCGCTTCGGTCATCCAATGACACATTTAATAATTTAGGCTACATAACACTAAGAATGGTTTTTCTTCTAACGGTAACTACCGTTAGAATGCTATTGTTCGGCGACAGATTGGCGCAGTGGTAACGTAAGCGGGTATGCTGCGTATCTTATACTAGAGGTCGCGGGTTCGAATCCCGTCCAAGGTCCTCGATGTCCATCAATTTATGTTATATGCTGTTCCTCACGGCACATAGCACAGTGCTAGGCTATCGCGATGTCAAAAGTCTACAGGTAATTATTATTATTATTATTATTTTGGTTTTCTTTGCCTTGTTTGTGCAGAGAGCTACAATTTAAAGGTAATAGTGATATGATATTCAAGTCATATCTATAAATATAAAAGAAAAATTAAAGGAGCGTAGGAATATTAAAATATGTATGGATAATATATAATATTATATTTCATTAAAAAGTATTTCGTTGCTGTACTACAATTGAAGTGGGCTGCTATGGTTGTAGAAGTATGTTTTGATAGAATACCGGCGTGAAATTATAGCTCCGGACTTAGATACGAGACAAACGAAGTTAGAACAAATATTGATGATATACGTACTGTATATGTCGCAGTCGGATTGTATAAATCACCGTATTTCATTGCAGCTAGCCATTTTCAAAAACAGGGCAGGCCTACTTTGTGGCAGGTCAACGATTAGTCCGATTGAATACAGCTGAGTGAAATTGCACCAGAAAGAGTTCGGTGTTATACGAAATTTAATAAAGCTAGCCTTATTGAAATAAAGCCAATCATTATCCGCATTTCTGACACGTTTTAGTTCCCAATTTTAACAATGGCCCGACTAAGCCTTCGTGGTTAGGTTTTTTTTATTTGCACTCAAAACACTTGGCCTAATTTCAGACATGTATCGATCACTATCACTGCCTGAAATCGATAGACTCAATGAGTTATTGATGTATTAAGTTTACGCGAATGTTACATATTACAATAAAAAGGATTTTATCGCGGCTTTTTAATGTTAAAAAAACCGCAACCGTGGTCATGGAGTCCACCCGTGGTCATGCTGTAAGCTTCTGAAACGTCGGGCGTGTTAAATAATTAAATAAATCGCATTAAAATCCGTAGAAGTAGTTTTATTTTAATGAGACTCAATGAGGCTAAACGCCAGCCGCCATATTTAATAATTTTTGTTTCGCACCAATAATCCGGCTAAGCGTTGGCCCGCCACAAAACAAAACGGCCCTGCTTTTGAAAATAGTAATAGTTGATACATAGTAACCATTCCCCTGTTCTCCGACTGTTCTCAAATGTCACTTGAGGGTATATTGTAATACCGACCTTAAAATCCAACGCTCAAAAGGGTTCAATGTTTATTTTCCCATGTCATTAGAAACGAGGGCGAGCATCCGTTACTGTATGTATGTATGTTAAGTCAACATAGCGCTTTTCTTTCGGTCGAGGTTTTCCAACAGTTTTTAAGGTAACTTTACTACTTGGTGGCTGAAGTGAAACAGGTCAGCGGGTCTAGATGGCATGTCATGTTCATGTGCCACCAGGGCCGTATTGAGATTACAATATTGTAAAAATACAATTGAAAAAAAAAAAAACTGTGTTCTTATTTCCAACGATATAAATTGTACACTTCATATATATCCAATCACACTATTCTATTTAAATATGATTACATTTTGTAAACAAAATATGAGATTTACTTATCTTTTTAACTTACTTACTTAAATCTACTTATCTTTGTTAAATTTTTATTAAATAAACAATCAACGTGTATTGTTGTATTTTGTATTGCATTTAGTGTTGCGTGCCCACCATAATGGATTCCGACCATAAACATTACTAGGTTCTAATACTTCTAAATATAATTAAGGTGGAATTGATCTGGTTAATAAGTAATCAGACTAGAACTGGGAAAAACTTTAGGTATTAGAATACAGCGTAAAGTAACATAAAAAATGTAGTATAACAGAGTGTATTGTCGGGAAATCTGAAGTGGCATATTATTATTATGACTAGACCAAAGCATAGTCCTCAAACAGTAATCAATATCTTATAAAATATGCATCTGTCTCAAATTTAGACATAAATAATTTTAAAGCATCCCCGTTGTATTCGAATATAATATTCACATTATTGTGCTTATATATTTCTGCTTAGCTTGTTTAGAGAAGAAGTGAAGCATATATACTTTGAAGGTAATATGCTACCTATGCTATTCTGTGCCAGCCCGCAATTTGTAATATTTTCTCAAGGTAAACGTATCAGAAAACTTTGTCATCGTCAGTTCGGCCCTGTAATACTGCTCCTATTAATTACGGCGTCAACTAGGGCGCGGCAATCTTTCGGTGGCAACACTTTAGCTACTTATTTATTAGTTTACAATTTAAATTTTATGACATCTTGGCTTTTTCAAAAACCGGTCACTAATAAGTAGCTTATAAAACTAGTCAAGTGTGGAATGGAATTACACATTTTTTATTTAGTTTATCAGGTAGGAAGGTGGGCAAATCTTTTGAAGTAATGTTGAGAAGAAAGCGCAACCTACATCAAGTTACTATTACTCAATTATATTGAAAACCATGTTAGTAATTTACGTTAAATTATTTATACCTACATAAATGTCAGTAAAGTGATACTTTACGATACATTATTCATGTTATAGGATATATTTTCTGATATTTGTAATCCTGAGGAGGGTGTGCATATACTACGAGTGTTAGCCAAATTGAGTCTCTCTACTGGCACTAATCTGTACTGGCAGTTATTTTTGGAACGCAGACTGTGTATACTATGCAAGTTGTAACAAGTTAGTTTTCATCCAGAACAGCTATCTTCTACGAACGTACTCGTAGATATGAGAGAGATCCAATTTTTAAGGTATATTAATTCAGGAGAAATGGAATATGACATTGTAATATTTGGGTACCTGTTGGGCAAGTAATCTTATGTAATTATAAAATTCCATATATAACGAATGAGGAAACACCAAGAATCTATACTTATTACGTAACAAAGTGTCCAAGAGCTGTCTGTTTGTATGTAATAAATTTTCTCAATATTTAACAGAACGGACTTGCATACGGTTTTCATCCGTGGACTCGATTCGCGAAAATTGGTTTTTGTATATTACTTAGCCCCAAATATTTTTTATGTAGTTTAGTAATTTTGGCATTTAATAATTAATTTTTTGTATTTTATATATTATACCGCAGAGTTTGAGGACAAAAGTCTTCGGAAGACCGAAACAAGAAACATATGCTCTCAAGTTAGGACTGGTCCGCAAGTTTGCGGCAGCTCAACGGGCTACAGAATGTGGGTTGTTTCTTTGTCCTGTAGAATACGTAACGAAGTCATAAGGTAGAAAACTAAAGACATCCGACATCATGCGAACAATAAACTCGCTAAAGTGTCAGTGGGTTGGTCACACTCAGAAGGACAAATGGCAGGTGGGGCAGTAAGGTTCTAGAGTGGCGGCCGCGTTTAGTTAAACGAAGTTTTGGTCAACCATTCACCAGGTCGGAAGACGATCTCCGTGCAGTAGCCGTTCCGAGATGGATGCGAGTAGCAGGAGATCGGTCGTCTTGGCGTTCATTGAAAGAGGCCTAGCAATATACCGATAAGGTATGATAACGATAATGATGATGATAAAATAATAATAATAATGATACTATTTACAGACTTCATTCATGTTATCATTTTTTTTTGTCCTCTTGAGGTGTATGTACCTACACTATTAATTTGACTTTAACATGTCCAATTCAAATTTTAATTATTTTCAATGACCAATTGTTTTTGTATTTGATGAACCTAGAAATATAAAATACAATTTATCTGTCTTTACGACAGACTTTATAAACATGGACCTTTTCATATCTTCTTGTCACGTTTAAGCCGTCAGAACCAGCTGGTGACAATTGACGCCCAAAAACATCCGCACTGAAGTTATTCCGACGTGTCGTCCTCCTTCTGCCTTCGCTGCCACTGCGGAGGTCACGCGTGTTAGTTTATTAACTTAAATTTAAGTTAATTATTCATCTGAAACTAAAGTAATTTTTTGGTAAACACTTAATTTCTTTTATAGTATAGGGTATTGCAAACGAGCAGTCCTAGCCTTTGGCGACTACCGATCATAGACATCCGAACAGTTGTAATTGAGTTGCCCTTTCTCCTCCCCTCCAATGGGCCACCGGCTACTCAAAAATTGTACGAAACGCTACGGTATAGCAGCAGCATCGGATAATTAATTAATTATTAAATAATTACTTAATATTATTATTATTTGTTTATTATCTAGCTAACTCTAACGTGTAGATATTTTTAAAAAAAATCCGGTAACATTTTGAAATATATCGTTTTCATTCAATATTAGCCTTGTTTTTTTAGCTTACTATATTAGCTACTAATTACATTGCAGCCGTATTCAAAACTTCACAGTGGTTGGTTGGTTCTGTTGACGAAAGTAGTCATAAAATATGATATGCAACCGTCAAAAAAAAAATGTATGAAGTAATGTATCGTGTAAATTCAGATTAGACAAATTTCAAAAAGGGGATTCCCCAACTTCGGACTATTGTTAGATTAAAAAAATCCTAATAACAATAGACTGACCCGGGACCGGCTAATGAATGTTCATCATTATTATTAGCGGCAATTATCAGTCCACTGCTGGACGTAGGCCTCTTTCAATGACCCGGACCGGCTACCGCGCGGTGGTCGTCTATCCACCTGGTGAACGGTCGACCAACATGTTTACCACTGGAATACAATACGGGGATCGTTTAAATACAGAGATACAGAAATACAGAGTATACATGGAGTGTAGTAGAAATATATAAAATGCCTACAGGCATCTGAGTAATCATACTAAATTTGCTATCAAACGTTAATCACGGAGAAATTTAGAGCGGATATAAAAGGAAATAGTCTCGAAATTGCCGTCCATGTGACCTATGCATGTTAGTCTCAATATTACTTAATTATATCATAAGGACTATAAATATCACGAGATTTGCGCGAACCATCGTTATTAGATTTCAACCTTGATTTAATACTAGAGAGACGCACATGTGTGTGATATGGACGGTCTAGAACTGTGTGTGTGTGTGTGTGTGTGTGTGTGTGTGTGTGTGTGTGTGTGTGTGTGTGTGTGTGTGTGTGTGTGTGTGTGTGTGTGTGTGTGTGTGTGTGTGTGGTGTTTCATTATAATATATCTGTATTTTTTATGAATCTATCTGTCTCCTTTATTTTGATTTAAACATTTTTTCTTTTTATAATTTAATAAAATGTAATTTAAAAAATTTTAGCTATCGTAAGAGCTTTCTCAAAATTCATGAACACACCATCGTTGTCCGCTGTATTTTTTCTATTCAATACATGTTCATAAAAGAAAACAATTTGTATGAAATGGTTTTTCTCCATATTCACGAACATGGTTCTTGTCTGAGAGGGAAGTGTCCCCAGTGAGTCTCTCCATGAGCCATTTATTCATGTCAGCGCCGAGAACATTTAAGCTAACGTGCGCGAGCTGAACTCGACGTCACAGACTGGCCATGATAATAAAAGTTAAATTAGCTATTATAAGCATCTTCAAAGCGGGCTCCCATCTGCGGTAGACTGTGGGGTTGGACCCCTTTTCGACCCCAACCCTAGTCTCGTTGCCCGACGAGTCGTCATAACAATTCGAGAAAGCGGTATTGATGTTATTTTTGCTTCTACAGCATAAGTATAGGTCCGAAAAAAAAAATCACGGGCATATCCATCACTAATTCTTCATTTATCTTACAGGGGACATTCGTTTAATGTCATAGACTAGTATAGGTAATGCCAGTCACATCCGAATCGAACCCATTATCGATTAATGAAGCTCGAACTTAACGTTATATTTCCTAAATAATGTTGGCTCATGGCGTAGGAGCTAAGATCCTCCAGTTGTTTTACACCATGGAAAATGCATAAAATATATTCACACTAGTTACTAATTACTTTATATTATAAGCCTAGGCAAATATATTTAGTAAAGAATGCCATGATGTATTGCATCGGATTTGTGCCGGCACGACTGGGGAGTACCTCTCGCTCACATGACACCTTTGTTGTACGGTTTGTGGCCCCGAGGGAGGAAAGGATACGTTGCCCTTGTTCGCATAACAACAACACTGTGTATGTCTGTGGACTTTAGGCGTAGTGGTCGTTGAAAGGCTCATTTCTCGTTTGTCTTCCTATACTATAAAAGAACATACAAAACATACTTTATAGCGTTACAGATTACGTTGCTATTTATTGTTATGAGGCGCTAGGTTTTTATTGATATAATATAAAAACAAACTGCAATAAAAAAAAAACCATGTTATACTAAGACATAGATTGGTTTCCCACACTTTATTTAACTGCCTATTTGGATTTTACTAGTTTTTAGGGTTCCATGTCCAAAGAGTCAAAACCGGTCCCTATTACAAAGATTCCGTTGCGCATCTGACCGACATAGACCTGTCCGAGAATACAGGTTCTAATTTTTCACAGATGATGTATTTATGTTGCCGCTATGAAACCAAATTCATAAAAATAAAATAAACCCGTGTTTACGGATTTTATAGAGGTTCATTTAGTAAATAATTTAATAAATATATGTTAAAACCTTAAAAGTAGAGTTATTATATTTTTAATTTAAACCTAGCCAGATATTATCTATGTCACGTACGTTATGTGGTGCAGAATTTCGACAACAGCGACCACCTCTACTGAGTGGCTCTACCTGCGCGGGACATGTTATAGTGCGCAAGTGTTTGCGCAAACACAAGTATACTCTCCATTCATTCACTCGCATATTCCGATGAGACGGCAAAGCGGCACTACCGAGGAGAAATCAGGCGCAGAACCGACGGCTCAGCGTGCTTTCCGTGGCACGGGAGTGCAACACGACCAACTTCGTAGGTTCCGACTGTTAATAGAATTTGAAAAATCCTAATAGCACCTTTTGTATGGTCCGACCCGGAATAGGAATTCGGGACCTCACGTCTGTGGCTGAACATGCTCACCACTAGACCACGGGGCAGTCAATTCTACCAGCAAGTGGATAGAGTAGCGAAACGTTTGTTATAATCCCCTGTAGCAGATGTCTTTATGGAGGACTTTGAGGAAGCTGTCCTGCGTACTTCATCAATAATACCAAGGTTCAACAAGACGTATGTTGATAATACTTTTACAATCTTGCCTAAAGATAAAATACACCTTAAACATCTAATTATTAGTATAAACTCCAAAACTTAATTAACAATGGAGTTAGGGGGAAATAACTCCTTAGCTTCCTTAGACATTTTATACGTACTGTATATGGAAACATCATTCAAATTCACATCACCATCCAACACAATTACTTACCGTAGGTGAATCTATATTACAGGGAGCGAGGCATCTGCATCTGTGACAAGCTACACCTGGATTACGAACTTCAAAATGTCAAGCAAGTTCTGCGAGACAACGGGTTCCCCGTCTTCTCCACAAAAGCCAAGCGTAATCAGCAACCGTTGAGCGCTTACCTGCATTATTACCAAATTTAGTACGGGCCACTGACAAAATTCTTAAGAGATCATCGAAAAACTTATTATAAGCTACCAAAGGTATTAGGTAAATATTAGTCCGATTTTCAAATCAGTGAAGTGCCATGTCCGTCCACAGGAGGCTCCTGCCTCCTACAAGCTTGATTGTGACTGTGGACTCTCCTATATAGGGCAAACTAAAAGATCAATAAAAATTCGCGTTAAAGAATATATAGCCGATATGAAACACTGGTGCGTTACAAAATCCAGAAGTTGGCCCCCGCCATCAAATTAAACTTGATAAAATGAAAATCTTCACTAGAATACACAGAGTTGTAAGGACGATCCGTGTGGCTATTTAAATGAAAAACATCCAGTTTACAATAGAGAAAATGGTCGAGTTGTTCCCTCTGCTTAGGATCCAGTGATGAATGATTATGCAATAAATGAAAAACTAAACTTGACACCTCACAAGGCAGATGTAATAAGTACTGTTTGCGTTGATCAAATACCAAAATAATGACAATTCTTCGGGTACTTCTAATAACTTGTGACATCTAGACATCTGGCATCTCAGTCCACCGGTGACCATGTTCCTGCAAAGCTTCTGAAACGTCGAGCTAGTTAAGCAATTAAATAATCTATCGCTGATACAGGGAAAACTAAAAAATCTATAAAAGCTCGCGTTAAAGGACATATAAACTGAACACCGACGAGTTACAAAATCTGCAGTCTGTGAGCACGCCGAAGTTGGTCCATTACATTAGACTTGATAAAGCGCATATCCTCACCAGGGAACACCGATTCCTTCCAAGGATGATCCATGAGGCAATTGAAGTTTAAAAAAACATCCAAATTTCAGCAGAGAAGATGGCTGGGGTTTTCCCTCTCCTTGGGACCGCCTTTAAACATAATGAAATCAAAAACTAAGCAATACCTCAACAACAAGGTAAAGTAAGTACTGCTTGCGTGAGTCGGAACAACTACATTATTATAATTCTTCGGGTACGTTTCTCATCTCAGTCCACCCTTGACTATGGTCGCTGTATAGCTTCAGAAATGTCGAGCGAGGTAAGTAATTAAAAAATCAAGTATAAAATCCGCGAAAATTGTTTTAACAATGTTTAACATTCGCCTAAACCTAAGACAGTAATAAAATAAATTAAATATATAAAAAACTCCTATACAACAAACATTACGGAACAATTCATATGAGAGCCGACTCCCACCTAGCTGGCTTTTTTTTAATTGTTAAAAGTACAACATAGTCACTGTAGCGTGTAAAATTGCACGTTCATATAAAAAAAATGAATTTAAATAATAATGCTTAGGTAAGTACGAGAATAATAAAGGAAAAACACATTATATATATTAAATATTGTCGTTGTTAAACTTGTTCATGATTATTAATTAATTTTACTAATATAAGATGATTATAAAGCAGCCAGATTAGATTTTTATAGTATAAGGGGACAAATTACCCTACCATGGTTCAAGCATTGTCGTGGCGGTGGAGCTCAGTAGCCTCCGGTGAACCCAAACATCCTGGGCGAAACCAACTGAACCAAGGGATATGCTTTATGAACCCTATTTTAAGTGGGTCCTGTAGAACAGGAGGAGGAGTCGCTCGTTGTACCCCCCTTATAAGAAGAGAGGACTAAAGACCAGGATGAGGAGGTGCTTTTACGCACGGGGCAAGTGGTGAGGATGCAAGTCTGACCCAAATACAGTGTCCCAGAGGACAACCCCTCTATGGGAGTGGTGTCGGTCCCTTAGGGTACTGAATAGTCGTCGGGGTGTGCTAATAATTTGTTGTTCCGCGGCACCTCACCAAGGGCGGCACTGATGGCACTTACTGTGGTGTTAGTGGTATGCGGTACTATAATGTGCCGCGAAACTCGCACACCACTGGTCCCACCCAGGGCTGGTGACTGAGCCTTAATACTCATCCCTCCCCCCTCTCCTCTCCCTAGTGCTGCTGCAATACAGTGTGGCACTACTACTTTAAAGTAGGTACGTATTTTTTATATTTAGGGGGTGCCCCCTACTGCTACGCGGAGTCTTACGACTACCGATTTCCATGAACATTCATATGATTAATATGCCGATGCGTTGCCCCTCCAAGGGGCCACCGGCTACTCACAAACCGCACGAAACGCGACACTGAAAATGTCACTTTACGGCGGTATTATGTGAGCGAGCGGTATCCGGTCGTGTTGGCCCAATTCCTTTGTAGTGTCATGCACTATGCATAGCACTACCTGACTTATATATTATTCCCTTTATATTTTCTCATTCATAAGTCACAGACTAGTAAAATAAATCTTAATTAATGTACATGTATATAAATCTTCCTAAACAGCACATAATACTTCTATTGTTAGAAAGTTTACAAATCTGCTCATTCGAATTTCCGTTGCACTCGTCCATTAGAGTAATTTCAAAGTTTGGTGCCTACCTTCGATTGTCGGGCGCACTGCCGTAGGGACGGACGGCTAACGACAGTTACGAGGTACGACATGAATACCAACAATGTCACAGCGAAGTGTTCAGTAGAAATTTCATGTTTATAGAACGGTCGCTTCACACGACCCTTTGCGTAATGCTCTTTATAATAAAACACTTATTAGCTGGGAAGCTGTTATAGCTGGACGTAGTATAATTCAGCTATGATAAACTGCTGATTTAGTAAATTATTTGTACGATGTTAGCTTAGATATACAAATATACCTCTTTAAATTTATTTCCTTTTTTTAGTATGAATCAATATTTCATGGCAACAATAAAAATGATTCACAAACAAATTAAAACGCCAAATGGCCACAAAATTCAACATTAGTGATCATTCCAACATTTTTATGTGCATTCAGTATTTAAATGGGTTAAGTTAGGTTTACTTTCGTGAACAGCTTAACAAAAGTCACAATTCATGTTAATATTTATTATTAATTTATCTTCAATTTCCAAAGTTGTGAAAATCAATCAATTGCAAGTATATTTCAGTAGCCATTTGTGGAATTATACATGTAGATGACATCATAAATCTCTTCTCGTCATTGTGTTCCCATTAAAACCGAAACCAATTGATAGCACGTTCCAGCAAATGCACGGCAAACCTTATTATGAAGTCAAACAATTGGGGCGGCGCTGGAGCCCGATTCAATTAGAGTTTGCCCAAAGACTCCGGCATTAATGATGCCCGCCGATATACGAGGACATGAAATATGAATACTATGTGATGATAATATCTGCGGACTAATCACACACCCTAGTCACGTTGTAATTGCCGTAAGGTCTTGTGTTACAGGTACTAGACAACGGAAATATATTTAATATTTTTATATACTTAAGA
>JAFELO010001225.1:217084-231730 GCA_017140195.1 Eumaeus atala | reverse complement strand
ATAAACATCCATGACCTAGGCGGGATTCGAACCCGCTATTTCTGGCGTAACACGCGGAGTAACCGCCACGTTACAAAGTGAGCCAGCCGGTCGTCTTTAATAGGCGATGGAAACATTATTATTATTACGAATATTATATATTTCAATTTTTTGCTATATAGAAATACATATATTAAATAATATATAAACATCCACGACGAAGGCGGGGTTCGAATTATTCAGGTTGCCAACTGTTTCAGCCGGTCGTCTTGCTAGTTATACGCAATTTGCTAGATTAATCTAGTAGCAGCATTGGCATGAATTTATACTTTTCATATATGAATATTCGATACGGCGGAGGCATGTACTGAAAAGATTCCTCGCATGGTGTGTTATAGTGTGTGTGTGTGTGTGTGTGTGTGTGTGTGTGTGTGTGTGTGTGTGTGTGTGTGTGTGTGTGTGTGTGCAGACATAAAATATGATCTCTCTATTCCCTTATTCTTCTATTCCGAGGAAGGGAACACCCACACGGTCGGAGAGAAATCAGGCGCAGGATCGAAGGCTTTACCGAGGCGAGGGGGGGGGGTGTAACATCGCATTCTTCTAAACTCCGGACCGTTGTTAGAAATTGGAAAATCCTTATAACAATTTTTTGGTTGTCCCTGTTCGGGAAACGGGGGGCCCTCGGGTCTGTGGCTGTACATGCTTACCACTGGACTATGAGATTATTATTTCCTCTAATATATCTTCCAAGTCACTTATAATTCGTCTTAAAAGGAGGTATTATTCATTACAAATAAACTGACAAGGATAAGAAATGACGTCGTAATTTAACATTTTAATTGGCGGTTATACGTTATTTTTGTTGTTTTTATGAACACTAAAACTTTAGCATGCTATTTTAATACTATAATGTGTCAACATAACGCAATGTTTCACTTCAAACATGGCATCATGGTCAATAGATTAAAGTCAACATTATGATTAGCCCTTTTAGCACCTACACCCGGCGCCCACGTTAAATCTGGGCCTGGATTTATTTTTTTCAATTATAGGTAAAGAAAAATCTGTCTATGCATATCGTTACTGAGGATAGAATTTTATCAGAAATTCTCTATCTCAGATATTCCTATAATACAACTTGGATAACCTAAAAAAATATTTTAGAAAAAGAAAAAGGGATTGATTTATACATGAAGTTCGCGGGCTCAGCATGTCTAAAATGAGTTTTCAACCGCTGTTTTAAATCGTATCTAACCAAAGGAACCAGTTACATTACAAACCATACAATTTCTTTTTTAGCCCATCCGAAAGTCCACAGTTAATCTATAACTATTTCAGCTTTTTAAACACTGAATTGTATCATCTATTTGTATTTGAATCGTTTCCATCCATATGATTTTATGAATGATTACATATCGTGCAAACTTAAAGTAGACGAATTTTAGAATAAATGTGTGTGGCAAGAGCTTTATTTTAGGCACACAGTCCTTTTAGCATACGCTTAGTTAAAAAAATCTCAAATAATAGTCAAAGTTCATGTAAACACACGTTAGTTAAAAAAATCTCAAATAATAGTCAAAGTTCATGTAAACACACGTTAGTTAAAAAAATCTCAAATAATAGTCAAAGTTAATGTAAACACACGTTAGTTAAAAAAATCACAAATAATAGACAAAGTTCATGTAAAGATATTTGTTATTGGTACAGATTTCAATTACATCTGCTGTCATATTGCTCATATTTTCTCCCACGATTATGCAAGACTTACTTTAGTTATCGCGCGTGAGCTGCCCCCTCATTAAAAAGGAGAGGACTCCGTCCTCTCGCTCATCGCAAGATAATAATTGATACTTAAGCTAATGTTAATAACTGTCGGGATGCATTCTACCCATCTGCGGGAAAGAAGGGCGTCTGAACCCCTACTGACCACAATCTCACCTAGATCATCACCTGGCGTGTCTTATAGTAATAGATGAAACTACACTGGACGCTTCCGTCTGCATGGGGCAGTGAAAAAAGGAACCATATTCTCCTTACTCTCTGTAACCGTTAGTGTAATAAACACTTAATACGGGCATTGCTAATTTACCTCATCTGGCTGCTTCCAAGTCGATGATATGGTTCTGTTTATAAAATTACGTCCTCGTCTGTATTCGAGTTCCGCATGTTTATGTCCTTTTAAGATTTGTTTATCCAATTGTAGTCTCCCTTCTATGAAAACAAATTGTTAGAACTTCCTAATTCTATTGATGTCTTAAGTTTACGCGAATGTTACTCATTAGAATAAAACTACTTTTACTCATTTTTGTGGTTTATTTAATTATTTAACTAGCCCGACGTTTCAGAAGTTCTACAACAAACATGTCCGCCCGTGACCATGGTTGCTGTAAAGCTTCCGAAACGCCGGGCTAATAATTAAATAAATTCAAAATCGCGATTATAGATTTGTGGAGAAAATATAAACAATATATTTTTATTTAAGTTATAATATGAATTTCCTTCAAGAAGTGACAATATGCTCCATAAACTAACGGACTCTTTGGAATGATAGTATAGCACGAAATCGTGTATATTGCACTTCTGTAAATTAATGATGTATATGTAATAATCATTATAGTCTACATTTATGTCGTGTATTACATGTAAGCGCTTAGTATGAGTAAAAGGTAGTAATAGCCTTAGTAGGTATCATGCTGTATTCTAGCAAGATTGGACCGGCACGACCGGGGAGGTACCTCGCGCTCACATGACACCACCGTAAAGTGACAGCTATTCAGGTTTCGTGCTGTTTGTGAAAAGCAAGTGGCAACGCATTTACATATATAGTGATCAAAAGGCTCCGTTACCTCGTTTTATTGTATTATAAGGGTCGATACTACACTTTTTCGACTTGAACCCGGGACTTCACGACTGTGGTTGAACTCGTTTACCACTAAACCAAAGGCTGTCACATTTATAACAAGCTTCTTTATTATTGTATTATTACTTAGTAACAGCAAATGGCGATGCAATATGAGCATAAATTATAGAGCTCTACAATGTTGTAGTAAGTATTCATTTTATTAATATAATTATCTGGTACAAACGATCAACAATTACCGACGACATCCATGAATATCAGCATAATTATGCCAATGCGTTGCTCTTCTTTTCAAACCCCCCCCAATGGGCCACCAGCTACTCACAAACCGCACGAAACGAGGAGGATGTAGTGTCATGCACCGTGCATGGTACTGTACAGCATGGCACTACCTCTTACAAGTTTTGTTATCTTCTATTTCCTCTGTATTGTTATCGTAGTATATTTACTGTGATACTTAAGAAATGCGGAACTTTGTATGGGTGTGTAATTAAATAAATAGGGCAAAAGTGAATGATTGGTTGAAACTAGCCACTGGTATTTATTACAATCTGCAATAATATAAAAGAAGCTGAGACAAATTTAAAAAATATAATGTTTTTCTTGGGATAGAATTTAAGCGGGTCCAGTTAGTAACTAAATAAATATTATAATCGTATTATTTAGATAATTAGTTTAAGAGGGAACAAAGAAACCCAAAAAGTACAATTTTAAAACAGAAATTGATTATATTTTCAAAAATAAGAAAAGGCTTGTAACAGTTGAAATGAGCAAAATATATTCTAATTCACTACCGTCAGCTGGACCAGCTAGTTTGACACTTCTATTACTTTTTCAAGAGACCTTTATTCTTACTGTCGATTACTTTACTGTCATAAAATAAAAATAGTTTTGAACTATGAATTATGAAAATAATATAGTAACAGTTCTCAATTATTATTTATGTTAACTTTTAATATATTTTCAAGCATACATTTAAATTTTATGAAATATGAATAATAAGAATTCGCATATTTACAACATATTTGCATTTCAAACGTCAGCCACATTTTAAAACAAATGCGACACCATTTCATCTCTATCAGTCCTTATCGGTCGACTGCTGGACATACGCCTCTCTCAATGAACGCGAATACGACTGATCACCCCCTACTCGCATCCATCTTGGGACGGCGACTGCACGGAGATCGTCTTCCCACCTATTGAACGGTCGACCAACACTTCGCACGCTTTCTTAAATGCGGCCTCCACTCCAGAACCTCACTGGCCCATCTGCCGTCTATTCCTCTGAGTGTGTGACCAGCCCATTGCCACTTCAGCGAGCGTATTCGTCACTTGATATCGGACACTTAATTCTCTGCCTTATGACTTCGCTACGGATTCTGTCGGACAGCGGAACACAAAACATAGCACGTTCAAAAGCCCGTTGAGCTAACTTGAGGATCAGTCCTAAATCAAGAGGCCATGTTTCGGCCCCGTAGATCATCACGGACTAGGTAGGTCATTAAACGAATGCGTATTATTTCCTAATTATAGGAACCGACAACTAAGCTAAGTAAATCTACAGTTTCTTCTGTTCCGTACCTGTGCAACCTATAGATTAGCCAATCACGACTACAATTGAGACCGACGACGGAGACATTAGCCAAGGCTACTGAAATTAAATAAGGAATGACCTACGTAACGCGAGCTAGAGGTCTTTATAAGTGTATGGCCCTAACCTTTACACTTCAATGTTCTAACATCCCCATGCCATTTATCTACAAAAGTTGTCGTCTCCTTTGGGATATCAAGGGACGGAAGAACGGATTTCATCGAAAAATGAAGTTATAATATGCACACATACTTCCTGGGGGATTGCTGGCAGAGGTAATGTATATTTTTTCGTTCCGGTAACAGATATTATACATCAGTTATAATACAATAAAACATTATAAGTAATGTTAAAATTAAGTTCTTGTTACTTTGATTTTAAATTGCAATAGTACTCCAAAAGAGAAATAATTAAGTATAATACTAAAATACTTAAGGTTTGACAGCCGAATGGTTTAGTTGGTGACGTGGCGGTTAGTCCGCGTGTTACGCTAGAGGTCGCGGGTTCGAATCCCGTCTAGGTCATGGATGTTTATATAGGTATTTCTCTAATACAAGTTTTAAATATACAAAATATCATAATTTTATAAAACAAAAGACCGTTTTTATGGCGAGAGCATTTGGCCACCGTGGTGGGTTGTCTCGGATCTGTCAGCGACAGTACAACCTGGCGACTGGTCGATCTCTGGATAAGTATTGGTTCTTATCACATAAGGACAAAGCGGATCGGTATTGGTGCATCTAAACATCTCATCTCCTACCGAACTCTCTCAGCAGCCTCCCTCCGATACATGAAAGCCTCACAGAAGGAGGACACCGCCGACCAGGAATCGTGGCTCTAGCAACGTATGCAGAGGTCGTGGCGTTGCTAAAACCACGCAGGGCACTCTTCATGTGTAATACTGAAAATATTTACTGGGCCGTATCTTCCGCAGCACCACAAACGTGGCAGAAAGGCTCGAGCTCTGTACGGGTACTCCGACACACGTGCTCGCTCGTGCGGCCATGCCATGTGAGCACCTGGTGTAAAGCGAAACGTGAGAGGCTTACGCTTCCTCAGCTGGAATTGTCTCTGGAAGTTTTAGGATATCTCGCCGCAGCACAGCAATAGTAGGTATGCCGTACGGATACTGCACCAAGTACTACTCTCACCTATGCGCTAATACATTATGCGCTCTCCTCGTGCTCACTTTTCTGCCAAAAAGATGTGCATTTCTGCGAGCATCTCCGCCACCAGATTCCCCCATGGAGAACCTGAAAGAACAGTTACTGCTCCCCATCCGATTGTACGGTACCCAAGTATTACCCTCACCGCGATAACCCTTAGTCCTTTGCACAGCTGGGCTTTCTTATGCACGGTGAGGGCATCCGCCCACGGCGCCTTTGACCGAACGTTGTCATACTACGGCATATACCCTAGTACAGACAGACAGACAGGGCACGCAGCCGAGCCAACGCCCGTCACCGCCATGACCTTCGCCGCCAGCTCCCGATGCGGAACAAAGGTTTACCTTCCATCGAGGATGTGCCACAGATAGTTCATTTGAGGGCTACTTACTACAGGCAACGTGTTAAGTCTAAATATACTATTGTTATTACAGATTGTGTATTATTTAAATATACGAAATTAACAGGTAAATTATAATGCATCGTCTAAAGAGATAAATAAATTTCAATATTATATTATTAACAAAATCTTCATCATTATAATCCCCGTGGGCAGGATAACGTCAACTGCTGGGCATAGGCCTTCCCCTTAGAGCGCCATAGGTTACGGCCCCGAGTCACATGCATCCAGCAGCTCTCAAAGCCGTCAGTCCAACAAAATCCAATAAATTACATTTTTCTTTCTTGTTCAAGATGATTATTTTATAAATTAACAAAGACGTGACTATGATATAATGCTTCAAATATTTCTATGTACTCATTAGTGTATTAGTTTTGTTTACATCTATCCGTTTCCTTCAAGACGTGTAAAATAACAAGAATAGCATAGAAATACATTTTAATATACTCGTATTATTAATAATGTTAAGAGGTAGTGTCATGCTGTAATGCAGATGAATTGGACCGACATGACCGCGGTGGTACGTCTCACTGACATGATTCCCCGTAAAGTTACAGCTTTCCTGACGCGTTTCGCGTGGTTTATGAATAGCTAGCTGGTGGAATATCAGCGGGGCGGATGATAGAAGAGCGGCACATACATATGGGCGTCGGCAGTTGTCAAAGGCTCCGATTTCTCTTTTGTTCTCCCCTATAATATAAAAAAAAGAAATCAGTGCTCGCACGAAAGATATAGAAGAATATCAGGTGGTAACAGTCCAAATCAGCCATAACGCAGCATGATACTGACACTAACGGATGGATTATTTAAAATAAAGAAAAAGGTAATATTACGAGAAAATGTTAGCAAAATTGGCATTGTTACAGAATAGGCAAGCCAATTTAAAGTCATTATGTCCGGCAGTGGACGGCGTCCAGCTGATGATGATGATGTACTAGCTATCCGCCCCCGCATTCTCTGGGAATCAATTATGAATTAAACCTTGTTTGAGAAAGAGAAAACGGTTTGTCCACGATAAAGTAGACTACTTATAGAAAGACCGTTATGGGACACTTTGTTTTATATTACTGTGTATACGAGTGTATTATGGTTCCGATATCATAACTTTACAAATCAAACTCCCACCCGCGCCAACTTCGCTGGGCATTAAAATATAATTTGGTCAACAGTAAAATATAGCTGAAGTTACTATTGTATGGTGTAATTTTCTTTTCATGAAAGGATTTCCATGATCAGATGACGTACGCACGTAAGCACACACACACACACACACGCACACACGCACACACGCACACGCACACGCACACGCACACGCACACGCACACGCACACGCACGCACGCACGCACGCACGCACGCACGCACGCACACACGCACACACACACACACACACACACACTAGGAGGGCAACACATCGGCATAGTAAATGCACAGGCACATGCATGTTCATGGGTGTCGATAGTCGGAAAGGGGCTCCGATTGCTCGTTTGCCGTCTATTCTATAAAAAAGCTTACTCAACATATTAAATAGAACTCATAGTTATATCTCTGATACTCAACTCAAATGCTATTTGCACCTTGAAATGGATAATGATGGATTTGTAACGCCGCCCGGAAGGAAAATATTTTAAATACTGGAAATGGCTAATTTTACTCATTAAACAAAATCAAAAATAAAATTGTATGAATTTACTTATTCAATGCTAACAAAGTAATAAATGGCTTCAATAAATATTTTTAACGAATAACATCTATTTCATATGATCTCAGATAAAAACGACAAGAGGTTACATTTACGTATTTCCTTATTATACAACCAGAATTCATAACCTCTGTCCACAAAAAACGAGGAAGGTTATGAGATATATTTTTCGACAAACGTCGTTCGTATCAGGAAAAAAAAACTGTATTTTATGACGAGGAAGTAGCTTTCATTGTTATTTATTGTAACAGATTACTTTGCATATCAATTTCATTTGCATAAAAAATAGCTCTGTAATAATGAAAATTAAAGTTCTAACTTTAATTTTTTTTATAATGTTGCAGCGACTCAGTTTTCATAGTGAGCATTAATTCTTATCTATGTTGAGGTATATTCAGAAATTTTCAGTTTTTTTTTTAAATAATATAACCAGTCTTCGTTAAATTATAAAAGCTGGTCGCTCCTATGCCAATAACGCAAACATATTTTGTTTAGGACTTTTTTTGTAATTATTTTCATTTTACTCTCGACGGCTATGAAATATTTTTTTTCTGTAGTGAATCCGATATAAAGTTATGACATGAAAACATAAATCGTTGTGAAAATTGTTTGTAAATTTACAGCTGCGCATGAAATTGTGAGCAATTTATTTGTGAACATGAAACTGTGCACGAACAATACCTTGGGGATCGGGTCCAAGTCTTCACAACAACAAACAAGGTTCCGCTTGTTCTGACAAGTTCAGTGGGAATTGTTCGATGCTACTAGAACGTCTCTAACAGTTATGTCTATCGGTTTCGAGTTGCTACCGCCGAGGTCCTAATTATTGTCATGTGTCTTCTCAAGTTGATACGAATAATTTAACAATTAGTATATTATTAATCCGTACATAGGCCACTTTCAATGAACGCCAAGACATCGATCACCTGCTACTCGCGTCCGCCAAAAATAAAATCCAAAGAGGCATAGGATGTGGACCGATAAGGGCTTGATAATGATGATGATGAATCGACCAGCGAACTAAATTCGATCCAAATTATACTTTTTTGGAAACGAAAATAAAAAAATGTGCTTCTCCTATGGACAAATTAACATTAATACCCGACTACAGATAGGTTCTATTTTATTTAAGTCAGAACTAATCTCATCATCATTATCAGACTGACATCATCAGACTACGTCAACTGCTGGACAAAGGCCTCCCCCTAGAGCGCCATGGAACACGGTGAAGATCCATCCAGCAACCTTCGCCAAGTTGTCAGTCCACCGAGAAGAAGGCCATACAACAGTCTTTCAGACTAATCTCATTAATGTTGTAAATACTATGACAGTCGGTTTGTATGAGTTTTTTTTATTCATTCACGCTGAATTTCCTGGTAAGAATTGAATAAGATTTATTACACAAATATGACCTAGAATTACATATATACGTAGATCACAGAAAAGTACTTTATCTCCATATATATACAGATGAGGCAATATAATATACAGTTCAGTTATTCACGAAGTACACGCAGGCAAAACTGCGCGTATCAGCTAACTATACTAGAATAAAGCTGAAGAGTTTTTGTTTTTTTTTTGTTTGAACGGTAATTAAAAAAATATTTTTGTGTTGAATTGTCCATTTATCAAGGAAGGCTATAGACTAAATACCTAGTAGGACCCGAATAGGACAGGTAATTCGCGGGTGAAACCACGGGGTAATCCTAGTCATGTTATGAAGAGGTAAAGTTTATTAAAAATTTTTTTACAGGGTAATTAATATACGGATTACTCACCAGAGCATGAGAATTCTTCGACTAACAGGAAACTTAAAACTATAAAAAATGTATACGTATTATTGAATATATTTTATTTCCATCATTATCAGTCGGCTAGTGAAATGTATGAAATTCGTTAAATGATTTTCGTATGACCCCCGTTGTACGGGCAGTGCATACGCCGTTGTATGTGCATAAAGAAAATTGTTATTTTCAGTTCCCCCGGCCCTGTAATGTCACATTGACTTTTCTTTATAGAATAGTGGATAATCGAGAAATCGGTGCCTTTTTACGACACACGAACAACCACATAATTACTATACCCCCCTGATCGGCCTTTGTATTTTATTTTTTAAATATTCACAAAATAATATTCCTACAGTCAGAAGTCTGCATCAATTTTTATTAAAATATATCTATTACAGTAAAAACATGGAATGTATGTTTAATCGTCCGAGAGCATTGGTTCGCGTTAGAAAATATAGGAATTCAAAAGTTGAAGAATATTGAAGTGAAATACACTCGGGAGATAATGATGCCGGTGGCGTCACGTCTGTACTCGCCGTAAACGTCGGAAATAAAATGTACGCAGCGGATCGTAAAAAATAAAATACCAAAGTAATACCATCCGTGTTATTTGCACGGAAGTGTTAACGACTTACCTGTAGTTAAATGAATAGGGAAACTATGATAATGTGTAACCAGAAAACGTTATTTATAAAATAGCTAAAAAATCTAGACTAGGCCAGCCTCCTGCAAAGATTAATACGATAACACAAAATCTAGACTAGGCCAGCCTCCTGCAAAGATTAATACGATAACACAAAATCTAGACTAGGCCAGCCTCCTGCAAAGATTAATACGATAACACAAAAATCCATCCAGGCATGATCCTCACCACGAGCCATTCAGTCAGCACCGAGGCCGTTTTAGCTACCGTGCGCGAGCTGCCCTCGACGTCATAGTCGGGGGACGAGGGACCCCGCCGTCTCTGCGGCCATAATAATAATAGTTAAATTAGCCATTAAAAGCATTCTTTGATTTGGGATGCATCTATCCCATCTGCGGGAGGGTCGGACCTGCTTCCGATCTCAAACCTTGTCACCAGACTAGCACTCATAGCAATCCGATGAAGCTGATTAGGCTTCTTTTTGGTTCCACAGCTAAATTCAGATCCGAAAATAAATTTAAAAAAAAAAACTCAAAGTCTATAAGTCGATTTTCATGTGACTACCGGAAACTTTTATGTCTATTCCGTAAAAGTTGTTTCTCGTTCAAGGTCTCATATTTTACATATTTTAAGAATATGATCCGATGAAGTCAACACATGATCAGGTGGTGTTGTCCTATGCAAGATTCTAGAGCCTTTACAACCAGCGCCTTTGTGTGAAGAATATAATTAATGTAGAAAAATCAAGACTAGTTTGCGAGGATCATGATTTGTTACACCCCCATCGGTCACGATAGTATTATCTAATGTTACCGTGAATCGGTTCTCTCTGCCAGCCCCGTAAGTCTGGTGTTAAGTTAAAGTCGTTAAGACATCGTGTTGTTGTTGTTGCTGTCATGTTTGTAAGTAGTAGTAAATGGTTATGTAGGAGTAGCTTTAGTAAGAGGTGATGCCATGCTGCAGTGTAATTGGGTCAGCGCGAGCGAAAAGGTACATCTTATTCAATTTATACCAGCGTAAAGGGTCGGTTTCACGATATCTATGGTGTCGCGTTTCGTGTTATCACGTAAGTTCGTGTTTGTGAGCGGCTGGTGGCCCATTAGAGAGGAGAAGGAAAGGAGGGTAATGGATCTGCATAGTAATTATGCGTTTGCTCATGGGAGTCGGCAGTCGTGAAAAAGCCATTGCTCGGTTACCCCTAAAAATACACTATAAAAAATGCAAAATCGTTAACTTTTCCAACACTGGCAGAATCTAGATATATTGCTTGCTACTGCTGAAAAACTTTCAGTTTAAGTGAAATATGGAATGGTTGACAGACATGGCCTTTATGATGTTACATAACCATAGAGCTGTTAAAATATATATTATTCTAGAACAGATAATATCATCGCTCTTCCATAATAACTAACGACGGTATTAACAACTTTAAACAACAAAACGTAGATCTCGGCAAAGTATTAAAAAAGACAACAAAATCTCCAATTTTAAATACTGGAAATACTCCTCTTGTGTGTGTTGACCAGCGTAGAAACAGGTAATAAACCTACCAAGTGGCAATTATTCTCTTTTATTGCCTTTATCGATGGTTCACACATTGACTTCAATCAGTAATTCTCTAGATATATTGTTTTTTTTAGATATCGAAATAGAACGACGACCATAATTTTTTTTTGTCAATGTGATCTTTATCACTTGCTGACAAGTGACTCGATGTCCGTACAATGTGATCTTTATCACTTGGTGACAAGTGACTAGATGTCCGTACAATGTGATCTTTATCACTTGGTGACAAGTGATGTCCGTACATAAAATGATATCTCATCAGATAACGTATTTGTCACATTGTGCTAGTACGACCGGGGCGGTCTCTCACACGGTACTGTACTATACTACAAAACGACAGCTATGGTGTTGCGTTTTGTGCGGTGTGCGAGTGTCTAGTGTCTATATTATATAACGTCCACAGGGCTCAACCTTTGCGCTGATCTAGGAAGAACTCATGTAACAAAGTCATTGAAGGAGAAAGTGGAAGGAGGGTAACAAGTCCTCATTACTTCTGTGGATATTTATAGGTGTTGGTATCCCCCATCGGCCATTATCCCCTTATATTAAAAAAAATATAAAAAACCACAATGCATAATCTGCGTGTGGCACTTTTTTTGTCAAATGTCAACAGTCAAACAAAAAAGAGCCTACTCTTTTTAATTTTTTTTTCGTTGGGAAAATGCTTTATGTACTGAGTGCCGACTCCAACTGCTCCAAGGCTTTGAACAGGGTCAGGTGCCCAGCCTGAAACTGGCTGTGGAAATCACGAGCAATAGGAGCCGCTGGATATATTGCTTCATACGGCGCCCATCATCCTTCTCCAGATCAGCGCAGATATCATCCTTCTCCACAGACTACAGTCTGAGGAGAAGGATGATATCTGCTGCTAAGTGATAGCAGTCTTTACATGCCGCTGCTGGACATCTGATCAATGCAGATCTATTTCGTATTCTGCGGATCCTAATTTCGCTCACTGGAGCCTGATCTGAAGGACATCCCCTCCTTTGCCACTGCAGCTACTATTCGTCCTACAGTGACACCATCATAAGGCCCTGCAAGACGGAAATTGCTACGCTATGACGGCCTGAAGATGTCCGCTACATCTGTAAGTGGCGATGTCATCTTAGCCGTAAGCAGATCGGCGTTATTGTGGCTCTGGGAGCCGGGCATTTCCATAATGTGTGCCCCGCTCGTCGTTTGATGAATGTTGAGCGTTTCCATACCCAGCTCCTTGAGCTCAATTTCTCCAGTCGTAGTTTTATTACTATGGTCGTGGAACCAGGGAGCACGATTTTAGGGGAAGGTTTGACCCCACTCTTTTTTACTGACTGTTGGGGCGGGCGATGTCGATACTAACTCAATTTTAGGTAGCTTTTTAGATCCATTTCTTTTAATCACGACAGTCCACTTCCCTGTACAAATTGACTCTGTGGTCTCGCATCAACAGAGCCCCAGTCCTTGTAGATGTCAGTCCTGGTGTATATTCGACCCCCACTTTTTACAAGAGCTTACATCAGCTAAATCAACACCTCCGTTGTCAACAGACCTTTGGGCAGTCCTTGTTTCAACTGCCCTATTTCTCGGGTGCTTGAGAAACCGTTCCTGAGCTTCTTGTCATTAAATCCTTTCCGCTGCGAGAAGTGGGCGGAGACCAACCGGCGGTGGCACTCTGGATTCAAATGCCGCAAGAAGCCATCCAGCACATTGCCGGCAAATTTAGCCATGCTAGCCTGCAACATCCTCAGTTGACCTACAGAGATAGGATATGATGGAGAATCAGTGGTCTCTTGCGTTCGTCTTCTCGATTCTTCGAACTTATGCTTGTACGCACGGAGTTCCTCCCTCAGGATGTCCAATTCTCTCTGAAGCTATTATCAGCTCTGGAGCGTCGAGAATCTTCAGCCTCTGAGCACACCACGAAGAAGTTCACATTATCCTGGACAGTTTTCGCTAATTTCTGGATCTTTAGATCTTCTTTTAGTACCTTTTAGATTCGAGGTCATTCCAATCAGCTCTGTGATATTTGAGAGTCGGCTCTCTGCCTATAACTTTATTTCCTCCACTCCCAAGTCGTCTAACTTGATAAAGGTCAGTCCAGTGACAGTACAACATCCTTTGGCCCCTCCTTACGGAATACTGTTGTCTCTAGAGTTGCCACAAACTCTGCTTCTTCGTTGTACTCTTTCTATGCATCGCTTGGCATGTGGCGCGTGCTATTGAAAGGCCTGTCTGTCCTCGGGCCTTGAATGTTTTAGTTGGCCATTAATCTCGCACCTTGGTATTCAAATCGGCCTCAGTGTGAGGGCGGGTACAAGAAGGCTGGAGAAAAGTCTATTGCCCACTTACAATTCCGGTTAGGTTTTGCTTTTCAGTAGCCATTGTCAAGCTTGAATCGTCGTCTACACAAGAGCGACCAGTTTGCTCACTCCCGAAGCTGGTGGTGCCCCCACACCCCGTAGTACGTGGGGCGGCCCCCAGCCGGAGTGATGGGGTGGGATTCCTCCTTTCGGGGGCCCACACGGGGACTACATTCCGTTCTGCTTCTGTCCACGTTCAAACTGCAGCCCCATTAGAGTTGGAGCTGAACCCGTTACGACACGCCCGCTCGATACCGGATGGATAGTGGCGCCCATCGGCATGATACCTTCCAGCCATTCATCCTCGGCTGGGCGCCAAAGCACGGATTGGAGTTCAGACCATTGGGTGTTAGACAGTTGAGCCTCCCTCTCTCATAAAGGGAAAGAAGAAGGATCAATCAGCCACCGCAGGGTGTATCACGGGGAGTTTACCCAACTAACAACACCTCAAAAGAGCCTACTCCTATCTCTGAGGTCAACAACACACACACACACACACACAACTTCGAGTTCTGCCGGTGTCTATGGGTCATATACCACCTGCTCATTTGCCCCTTATCATATAAAAGAACACAAAAATTTGATTTTTAATTATTTTTTAAGAAAATA
>JAFELO010001225.1:188984-217033 GCA_017140195.1 Eumaeus atala | reverse complement strand
ATTAACTAAAGTTATTCAAGAAGACAAAGATATTCCTTTAAATGACAAAAGCACAAATTATTTAATACTTTTTCTTCGAAGACCTTGAGCTGACTCTGAAACCTGACTTTAGACCTACCATAAGTGTCTATATTTATAAATCTTACCTCTTTTTGTGTCTTAAAATTTGGATATAAGACTTTTAAAATACTACTTTTATTAAAATTATATTTTTAAGTTTAATTAAGTTTTTTAACTGCATACATCCCGGACCGGCTCCTGTTCGGAGATCATCTTCCCACCTCGTGAACGGTGGACCAACACATCATTTTTCTAAACGCGGCCACCACTCCAGAACTTTACTGGCCCATCTGCCACCTGTTCTTCTGAGTGTGTGACCAGCCCATTGCCACTTCAGCGAGCTTATTCCTCGCGTGATATTGGATACGTTAGTACTCTGCCTTATAAAACAAACACTATAGACACTTATCAAACATAATTTTACCTCTTTTCGATACCTCCAACAATTGAGATTAAACTCTAATTTACTGACATAAAAATTGCAATTTTGCTTCATAATATTTATTTAATAATATTTAATTAATCACTTGGGTGTTGTTTTTACGTAATAAAAATATCTAGATGTCGAGACTTTTCAGACTTTGTAAGAAACTGTATAATTAAAGTTATTAAATTATGGTTAGTTTATATTAGTTATTAAATTATATTACCTACACGCGAGGTTCATAGAAGGTATAAAGTACTACAAAGTCCATGTACTACAAAGTTCCGTGTACATTTATTTATGGTGTCCTACACAAAAAATATCAAATTGCTTTAAAATTATATTGATACGAAGGTCTGTTCAGCTAGTGGTGCTACGATAAAAGTTTGGTTTCGTTACGCAACAAGTATACTCTCATTACAACCAGCGAAGTGATAAAGCGGCCTATCAATTGTAATAAGAAAAATGATCACGAAGCTGTCAATTATTAGTATACTTTGGGTTGTTCTGAATTTTTGTGCTAGCGGACATGCACATTTGGCTCGTAAGTATTTTTAATTTATTATTACAATTCGACGAAGCGAATCCATAAACATATAATACATTAATTATGATAACGTTTAAACATATCCCGTATATTATTTTAGACTTGCCAACTCTTCTTATACTTCTCAAGACAATTTACAGGATGTCCTGTTTAGTTTTTTAGCTGGGTTTTAGAACTAAAACGGTCGTTTATTTTAAAATCCACATGCTACTATTACTTTAAATATTAACTAGCGATCCGCCCCGGTTTCGCCCAAAAATTATACACTAAAGTCTTCCTCGGGGATCGCTCTATCCATGGGTGAGAACCACATTAAATACCGATTAAAATTTTGATAAAACTGAACACATAAACAGGCAGTTTTAGGGAATTCATTTTATATATAAGAAGATCGATTATTTAATTTTAATATGCTTAATTTTTTTTCGAATAGGAATATTAAAATATGATAAGTTCTAAAAAAATATATCGTCTCATATTCTCATTGCATATTAACTTAACATTTGCTCCAAGGTACTATTTAATTGGATTGTCTTGTTTTTTTAAACTCTTTTAAGCCTAGTTTTAAAATCTGATTATTGGCGACTCTATATTGGTAGTGATATGAGTTTTTAAATTTAAAATGAAGGCTAATCTTAGAAATATCAGTACCTGTATCACATCGTTTATCGTAATTATAATTATTATTTGTACATTTATGGCATTTAAAAAACAATTAACTTAGTTAATGTTATACTGCTCTTGGCAGATTTCATGTCCGCTTTGTGACACATCTGTCCACTGCGCCAGATTGCCACGGAACAAGACTGTTTATGGACAATCTTTGTTATCATAACATAAAATCCATTAACGATTCTTTAAATCGGTTAAGGTTACTTTTATAGAGAGAATTACGATGAAATAACCTTTAAGTAACGAAGGTGAACCAGTGCATGGAATATTATGTTACATTCAATATTTGATACTCAACTCAAGTTTTAGTAACTAAACTTAGACACGTGTTATACCGTGAGGTCCCAGGTTCTAGTTCCGGGTCGGAGCATGTCGATGTGGTAGTGATTTTATTGTATTTTTCATTTTCTAATAATTATTGCTGTAATAATTATTGTTGGAGGTGAATATCCGGGATGGATGCGAGTAGCGGGAGATCGGTCGTCTTGGCGTTCACTTTGACAGGCCTATGTCCAGCAGTGGACCGATAAGGTCTGATAATGATGATGATGCTATAATTATTGAAGCCAGGAAGTTAGGCGTTACAGCCCCGTGCCTCGGAGAGCAAGTTAAGTCAGGACCTGTGTCTGATTTCTCTTCGATCGTGACGGATTGGCGTCCAATCGGATTGGGCAATCCACAGAATAGAGTTGACTTGCGTCTGCACACACACTAGTACTATATTATGTTTCGCGTAGATGAATAATCTTTATAGAGATAAACGCCGTAGTCGGAATTCTCCTGGATATTGAAATTTATTTTTTTCTTAGAGTAGGGGGCAAACGAGAAATCGGAGCCTTTTGACGACTACTACCCACGCCCATGACCATCCACACAATTACTATGCAGATGCGTTGCCCTCCTTAACCCCCCGCAATAGGCCACCAGCTACTCATAAACCGCACAAAATGTCACTCTCATCATCAACATTATCAGCCCTTATCGGTCCACTGTTGGACATATGCCTCTTTCAATAAACGCCAAGACGACCGATCTTCCGCTACTCAATATATCACTTTACGGCGATATTATGTAAGAGAGAGGTACTACCTCCTCTTATGCATCATGTCACTACCTCCTCTTATGCAGCATGGCACTACCTCTTCCTATAATATAGGCCGAATTGACAGGAGACGATGTTAGCCGGGAATGTTATAGGCGGACGGTATTCCTCCCAGGACCATTGCTGACTTACAAACGTTCTCTCACAATATCTTTTATTATATCCGCATATTTTTAATTATAATATACGCTTCGTAATTGTTATAATCTATAATGCTATGCGGAAACTCACAAGCAACACCTTTTCGTCTACCCACACAGGAGTCAAAGTTCCCAAGTTCTGGCTATTTTGAGCTCTTGGTACCTACTTTAATTAAGTACATAAAATTTAGAGACATCTGTTATAATGTTAAATTCTTTAACATTATCACAATATAACATGATGTTATATTGTGATAATGTTAAAGAATTCGTAACATTTTTAGCCGATTTTATACAACCGTGCAACGATACTTCAAGAGAATGTCTAATGAAAGCAACCCAACATGCGATTCCGGAATTCGTCAAAGGCATCCCTGAGTTCGGTATACTCCCATTAGATCCCTTCGTTATAGAAAAGCTACCGATTCAGTTACAAGGAATTACAGTGACATTCTACAAAGGAACTGTTACAGGATTTAGGAACTGCATCGTTGACAATGTTGAGTAAGTGATGAAGTAGGTGATCACGATGCTATAATCGGAACGGATTTTTTTTTAAAGCATAAGTGGGCCAACGAGCCCTCCTCTCACCCTCACCGGGCCACCGGTTACTCACAAACCGCACGAAAGGCGACGATGCTGTCAGTATACGCCGGTATCAAGTGAGCGAGAGGTACTTCCCCGGTCGTGCCGGCCCCATTCCCTTGCGCAGGAGGATGTAGTGTCATGCACCATGCATGGCACTACATCCTGCTATTCAGCATGGCACTACCTCCTCCTATGCAGCTTGGCATTACACCCTGGAGAGGGAATCCAAGACCTTTTAATGATTACTGACACCCGTAACTTCTTATTTCTCCAATTCAACCTCAGGAAAAATTTATACATTAAGCATTACTTTAGTTTGTGCTTTTATTTCAACATCCATCACCACTTTTGTGTAAGGACACACGCTTTTTTTTAGCGTTCGTTTTTTAGATTTTACCTATTCAAAAAGAGACGTGCAGATACATGATACAAAAACAACGGCATCGTTGTTTATATTTCATTAGTGTTTTATTTTCACTAATTAATTAAACAAGACTTTGGTTGTTACATGTATGATTTTTTTCACCTTTTTTTATAGAATAGGCGGCAAACGAGAAATCGGAGAATGTGCCTCCCCCCCAGCAGTGGGGATACTTACAAACCGCACGAAACGCTACACTGTGACGTCACTTTACGGCGTTATTATGTGAGATAGAGGTATCTCCCCGGTAGTGCCGGCCCAAATCTGTTGCAAAGGTGGATGCAGCGTCATGCAAAATGCATGACACCAACGCCTCCAATGCAGCATGGCACTACCTCTACCTGAAACAACTTTTATAAAGCTAATTAATATAGGCAATTAACTATTTTTTGTTGTGTTGTGTTTACGTTTCCAATTCACATGATTGTATCAAGCCAACCGATTTGTCAACATCTCATATTTTTTACTCTCTATACTATAATAATGAAATGACGGCCGGCTGGCTCAGTTGGTAACGTGGCGGTTAGTCCACGTGCTACGCCAGAGATCGCGGTTTCGAATCCCGCCTAGATCATTGATGTTTATCCATCTATTGTATGCTTTTCTATAATGAAAATCTTAAATGTATAAAATTTCTTAAATTATAACAATATTAAATATATTTCCGTTGTCTAGTACCTGCAACACAAGTCCTTACGGTACTTAGCACAGGACTGGCCTAACGTGGTGTGATAAGTCCACAGATATTATTATTATTATTGCTAGTAATATAAAGATGAAGAGTTTGTTTGTTTTAACGCTCGAATCTTATAAATAAAGGCCCGAATTGAAAAAATAATATTTTTTCTGTTGAATAGTACATATATCGAGGAACAGGCTATATACTATGATGTGTTACGGCTAATAGCACGGGAGTTTTGCGGGTGACAACGAGGGGCGATGATTATAACTAATAACATATTGCACGTCACAACTGATAACATTTTCAGAGCGCAGTTAGAGAAAAGACACTTCACATTAGAATTTCACTGTAATATCACGGTAAAGGGAAAGTATGAAGCTGTGGGGAAGTTGCTGTTATTCCCAATAGACGGCGCAGGAGATGCTAAAATTGAACTAAGTATACATTTTTATTCCATCATAAACGCTACTTAAACTTATAATACTACCATACTAATTTCTTTTTTTTGTTTTATATCAAAAAAAGTCAATGTAAAACGTTTCCCCATTCATTATAATTATTATCTGTATCACTATCTGCTATATTTTACCCACATTAGCTGAATATTATGATGAATTAAATAACTTTAATTAGACTTTGCAAATGTAACGAGATTCAATTTTTAATATATAAAATTCAACGTACCAATTATAAATGAAGCAATATTCTATGTTATTTTTAAATTATTCAAAATATTATAAAATAATATGAATTTGTAATATAAAATTTTTTTCTTAGTTAAGGTAAGAGATGCATATCGTCGTTGCGCGTGTAAAAGTTGCTATGTGTTCTTTATACACTTTACAGGACGCGAGTTTATTTGGAACTTTTGATGTATGAATGCCACATAGCTACAATTATTACCTATTTAAATATTGCATTAAACATTTTTTCTACATATTTTATTGTTTCTACAGCGAAAAACCACCAATAAACACATAGCGATTTTTGCACGCGCAATGCCGAAATTATTTTTTATCCCGGAGGGCCTTAATTACATGATAGAATGTCAGCAGCGGGGTTAAAACGTCGGAAGGAATTTAAAGTATATTCCGCATGAGCTCAAACAATATTGTTACAACATTACTGTTACATTCTAAATTTTCTAGAATTTTTATAAATTATTTTCAGGAGTATATTTTAAATTGATTACATTTTCAGCAAACACGCGAGTAAAAATAGACGTGAATACAAAATATATTAAAGACGACAAAGGCTTGACTCATATGAACATCAAAGACTATAAATATAGTTTTGATTTCGGCGACAGGGTATGGTTTGATATCAAAAATCTCTTCAAAGAAAGTCCGGAATGGAGTAAGCATGATTTCAGGTTTTTGGCTATAGATTTACACATTAGTCATAGTTTAAATAGAAGATATAAACTTACAATTCATAAAAAATATATTATACATTTTGTATTTTTCCTAGTATTAAATGTATAAGGGTAAAAGGAAACCATACCAAGTTACCAAGTACCAAGGGATAGTTGATTTCATAATTGTTTAGTTCTGACCATAATTGTCCTTTCAGGTGAAAAGATATTGACATATTTAAATGAACATTGGAAGGTATTAACGGAAGAGTTGGGGCCACCAATTATTGAATATGCTGTTGAGTTGGTAGTCGAGACAGTAATGAAATTATTCCGCGCCGTGCCGTGTAAAGAATTAATTTCAGTGCCAATACCTTATGTCTAATTCTTATATGACAAATTTTGTTTGCTGTATACATACTATTCCTCTTCTTTATTGACTAGCACTGAATAGAAAATTATATGTATTTCTATAATAAAAATATTAAGTAAATAAAATTTCTTAGATTTATAATTTTTTTTTTAAATATATTTTCCTTTGTCAAGAATGTGTAACACAAGTCCTTACGGTAATTAGCACAGGGCCATGCTAACAGAGGGTGACAAGTCCACAGATATACGGCTATGATGACATTGTTACATATTCAATCAAATACCTGAGGCACCTTAAATTTAAAATTTAATTTAGGGAAAAGAAACTTTATACTTAGATTATGCTGCAAATTTTATAACACCACCATTTTAAACGCAATGCAATAAAAATAATAAGGCACAGTGTTTTAAGGCCGAAATAAACTTGATGTATAAATCATTTCGTCGTACCCTTCACAACATAATAAACTTAAGCAGTACAAATTTGTGAGATAGGCTCCGTAAAAGGTAGGACGAGATATATTATAGATACTCACCGCCTATCACTAAGAGGCAATCGAGTTTTATTGTAAAATGCGGTGTGGGCGAGGACAGGCACTTATCGGGGTTCTAAGGGATCGATTGCACGACGGCGAGCCTTGCTCCGACACTCGTGTAATAACACAAGTAAGCTACAATATGGAGATGCATTTATGTCACGGCTCTCTATAGTAATATTATATGTAATAAATACAATAGAGGTAAGAAACTTCGTCGCCAGTCTTATTAAAATAAATTTAAGTTCTTAAAAGTAACAATTATGATGCAAGTTGATAGCTAAAGTAATGAATTTGATAAGATAAAGCAAAATATATAAAAGTTGAAATATTTTGAAAGTTTTTTGTAAGTCGGCTCCTAAACGTCCATTGAACAATAGATTTTCGTGTCGAATTTGTTGGCCCAGTTACTAACGGGCAAAACCGGGACATAAAAATATTTTTTTATGAAAATTAAAACGTTATACTAGTAATAAATATAATAAATTTATAATGACTATTGTTTCATACAGGAAAGTGATCCAAAACAATTTTTTTAGAAAAACGAATGTTTTTATGCAAATAAATGTTATATCGAGTTGCTGGTATTTTAAAAACCAACGTCATACCTCTACATTAATATATATTGATGTAATTTTATAAATATTGTCGTTGGGTTGAATTTTCTTCTAATAAATTTTCTGCTTCTGAATGCTATAACAAATTGTTTCATTAAAAAAGAGAAGAAAGTGTTACTTTGTGTAAAGTACTTGTACAGAGGAATGGGGATGATAATGTTATTGTATAACACTAGCTTTATACCGCGACTAGGCCCGTATACTACAGACAACTCCACGTGCGAGTGTATATAGTAAGAAAATATTTGTGTTATTCTGTTAACAAATCTACGACATTGCTAAGTTTCATCAAAAACCGTACAGTAGTTTTGATGTGATAAAATAAGCTCAAACTCAAAATTGTTTGCCCAGGGTAGAGTATTTTCTATAAGTATAACGTGGGGTCGTTAATACAATACAATATAATACAATTATTTCATAATTCTAATTTGTTTTTTTTTTTACTCCTTTTAATGGTAAGGAACTCCTTTTTTTCCTTTATTCTCTCCTCTCAAAAATGAAATATCAGATGAAATTCATCGAAGTCAGTTAAGAAGAAAGGATCCTGTGAATGTATGTAAGGGCCTTACCTTACCTTACCATGTCTTCACATGCCTGTACCAAATTCATGATAGTGCATTGATCCGATCATAAGATCGTAAACATAGTTAAGTGGCATAATTCTCTAGGTACTCGTTTTGGCATTTACAATGTTGCATATTTTCTGGTTTCTTCCTTTATTTTTACTAAAAGTTGTAACTTCTTACCTTTATGGAAGAGGTAGTGCCATGCTGCATAGGAGGAGGTAGTGCCATGCATAGTGCATGACGCTGTATCCTCCTATTCAATGGAATTGGACTGGCACGACCGGGGAACTCTCGCTCATTTGTTACCGGTGTAAAGTGCCGCGTTTTGTGCGGTCTATGAGTAAGCGGTGGCTCATTGGGGAAGGGGGATTGATAGCAGTGCAACGCATATGCGAAACAATCTTGCCAATATCCATGGGCGTCGGTGGTCATCAAAACCGGTAGGCTGCGATTTCTCGTTTACCCCCTATTCCATAAAAAATGTTACTAAGTCATTTTGTGGTCACACATATAAGGTCACAATATCCGGTAGGTAAAAAATGGCGGTCGCATAGGAGGTATGCTCATAAGCGGCTGTATTTTTTAATTGTCCTGTTTTAGAAATATGATTGTTTTTACTACAATACATAGTAGTGCTCAATATTAGACATAAATTTCTGCTTGATACCTTTACTCGTTCCTGAGAAAAAGGTCTTGACAGACATAAGACAAGCAGACACATAACATGGTTTTCCTTTAACGGTTTCTGTTTTCATTTTTATGTACGAGTTATAATGTTCCGTTGTATGCAATAGCACATATGCATCCTTAATATTGGTCGCCCATTCATCACATGGGAAAACGATCTCCGTGCGGTAGCCGGGCCGCGATTGATGGCGAGTAACAGAAGATCGGTCCTCTTGGCGTTCGTTGAAAGTGGCCTATGTCCAGCACTGAACGGATAAGAGCTGATAACGATGATGATAATCATCAACATTTAGTATTAATAGTTTGGGTTAAATTTGTAATAATAATAGTACTAATGATAATTGTGTAATGTAATGTCCTATTAGCCGAAATTCAGATACGGCATCTCTATAGAGACGAGCCATCCGCGCAACACACATTACAATTGGACTAGTGTTAGCGCAGTCGCAAGTGTACTCTTCATTCCCCATTTCTTCGGCGGCTAAAATCGAAGACCATCATCATGAGCCGGACGACATTCACTGCTGGTCACAGGCCATAAAGCGTCATTGGTCACGGTCACTAGCCACTTGCATCCAGCGGCCGTGTCATAGCCACCGGATGGGCTGTCTTCTGTTCGCCACACGAGAACCTTACGTCCCCACAGGTTATCGGAAAGTTAAAGATAACATAAACCCGACACTGGTTTTGCAAGTTTTATACTTTTTTATTCTTTTGATAGAGTGGGGGACAAACGAGTAATCTGAGCCTTTTCACGAATACCTATGCACATGAACATCCATATAATTACTATGCCCATGCATTGTCCATCTTCCCCTCCCCCAATGGGCCACCGGCTACTCGCAAACTGCACGAAATAGCAACACTGAAGATGTCACTTTAGGGCAGTATTATGTGAGCGAGAGGTACCTTCCGTGCCGTGCCGGCCCAATTCCGTTTCATAGGGATGTAGTGTCATGCACTATGCATGGCACTAACTCCTCCTATGCAGCATGGCACTACCTCTACCTTTCTCCTGTACTTATGACATTTCAACACGGGGTGTAATATATGTAGTAAGGAAACGTTAAAAAAATACATTTATTGACAGTATACTAGTAACACATGTTTTTTATATTATTCATAACCTGGCAGAGGCGAAGGCAGGTCCACATACAACATTTCATTAATGGGCACCGCGTTGAAGAAGTGCAAGATTTCTTTGAAGGCTAATTCCACTGAGTAGTCAACAATAGGCTTGCCAAACTCTTCAGCCACAAGCTTCCAGTTTTCGTTTAAAAATTGTAAAACAGTTTTGCCTGTAAAAAGAAACGAACTAATAAAAAAATGCTACACATCTGTTTACTATTATATACATATACACATATATTTCTATTTTACTAGCCGTTGCACGTGGATGAAACGGACAAAATGATGACATGGATGAAACTACAGACAAAACCACGTACAGAAGTTAGTATTTCTATAGCGTTACTTGGGCGCATAAGCTACAACATTGCCAAGTTTCATCAAAATCCGTTCTTTACTATAGGCGCGATTGACATCCATAACAAAATCGCATTTACTTTGAGAGATCGTAGGTATAGTAAAAAAGTTACGTACATAACGTAACTATTTATAAGTATTAGGGGACAAACGAGTAGTTTTTGTCGTGTAACATAGTGACAGCCATTTGACTATTACCGATGCCTATAGACAGTCACATAATTGCTATTGTATTGTATGGATGTTGAGCTACTCAATCACGGTTTTTATGAAACTTACCAATGTAGTACCTTATGTATTAGAATTAAATATAAGTTATATGCATACTAGCCTATGTATGTGGTCTTGTCAAAAATAAATTGTATGTTCGTATGTGCAATCGCATTTTACTACAAAATCACACACAACCGATTTATTATAAAACCTTATTTTTTGTAGCCTATATACGTCCACATTATTGTTGTCATGCAGATGTGGTGATCTCCCCTCACATGGTCCCAAATAAAATCGGTGCAGATACGTAGAAATTTGTACCATTTTATTTTTGGTGTACTAACGTGTTGTTAATCGACAGCACTACCTGGATGCACCAAAAAGTATTACGTCTTAGTAACGTTCCGAGTCATAATGATTCTGTGAATGGACGGAGACTGCAAGCGAGAGAGCGTGAGAAGTGGTATCAGTCATTCCATCGGGCGGCGCGTTCACAGATTTACAAGAGCACCGATGTCACGTAAAATTATATCGCGCGTGAACCGGCTAAAGGACAACCAGTTACTATAAGCATATGGAGTGAATCGATTCATTTGGTTACTACCGACGGCCATTAAGGTCCGAATATGCCTTTCGATGGGCACATAAACCGCACGAATTGCCACCATCGTCAGCGATGGCCAAGTAAAGACGGTCTGATTCAGTTGCAATGCACCAATGGTATTGCCTATAACCTATAACTAAAACTCTACCAAGGGACCATCCATAAATTATTATCACACGAATTCCCTTTTTGCAATAGGAGCCTTTTGACGACACAACTCGTCCGTAGCACCCCCCCCCCCTAAATGTGACGTGATTTATGGATGTCGAATGAACATAACCATTCTTACTAGATCTTCTGTTGTACCAAAATGGCCAATAAAAATATAATACAAAATAAAAATGCACTCACTTAGTTCCTTGCTTTCCTTGAATATGTTTTCCAGCTCAAATGTAATTTTGTCACCATACTCAAAAGTGTACTTGTAGTTCCGAATCCCGAAGTACACCAGACCTTTGTTGTCTTTCTTGTATTTTGTGTTTATCTCGAGTTTCATGCGCAGGTTAGCTGAAATAAGACATTTATTTTTATTCTATTGTTGGTTTGTGTGAAGACGGTGGCGGTTTAATGAGTTTATTAGTTAGGCCGCGTTTAGGAAAACGAAGTGTTGGTTATGGAATATTTATAGCCCTTATGAATTTATTAAGTAATATTGAGACTAACATGCGTAGGTGCAATTTCGAGACCATTTCCTTTTATATCCGCTCCAAGTTTCTCCATGATTAATGTTTGATAGCAAATTCCGTGGGCACTTTATATATTTCTACTACAGCTACACTTTAGGATGAGGTAGTGCCATGCTGCATAAGAGGAGGTAGTGCTATGCATAGTGCATGACACTACATCATCTTATGCAACGGAATTGGGCCGGAATGACCGGGAAGGTACATCTCGCACACATAATACCACCGTGTGTGTGTGTGTGTGACATCTTCAGTGTCATCTTCACAAATGACATCTTCAGTGTCGCGTTGCGTGTGGTCTGTGGCTTAATTGCTACAGGATTACCTGGTGCCTGTCGCGTTGAGAACTTTCTTTTCGTGATATGTAATGTTATACAATTTCGCATTAAGCGTAATTAAAGCATTTTATCGATTTTTTTGTTGTTCTACTTCATGTATATAGGTCCTGGGGAAGTTTAGGTTTTCTACACATTCGTACAGACTACAACGCAACAGAATGTTGCATTCCTCATGAGCTACGGAACCCTAAAAATATAATTATCTGTCTTACCTCAAAGGGTGTATGCCAATGCACTTTTTTTCAAATATTCAAAAAATAACTTACTCAAAGCTACTTTAGCTTTTCCAGCGCCATCAATTGGAAATAGTAACAGTTTCCCTAATGCTGTGTAATATCCCTCAATTGTAATATTACAGTGGAATGCTAAAGTAAAGAATCTCTTCTCCAAATTCGACCTGAAATATCGATCATTATAGTGGATAGTGACAAGTGTATGCGTTCAAAAATTATAAGCATTGGTTTACAAAAGTACAAGATACACGATTTCATACTGAAGTGTTATTCCAAAGAGTACGACTTTGTACATAAATATACATCTTGCAAAGGCAACTTTACGTACGTACTTCAAGTCGCTTTTGGAAAGTACATAATTTGTCATATGCACACATTTTATACCACAGAACAGAGAAGACATCAGTTCTGTGTTTTATTTGGTTTTGAAATGCTGACTGGTAATTATCTTGGTTGTTTAGTAAATCAGTGACTGGCTGATATTATCAACCCAAAATATAAAATGTTTTTGACACGTTCATCCCCCTAAAATCCTTTTTACATATTGAGAGATGTATAAACGCATGCCGTAAAGCGGATATTCGGTTATGAGCTATCAGCTCCTGAAAGCACAGGATTCCAACTAAACCACCAACGGTGTTACCTCATGCTAGCTCGAGGGCAGAACTCGAGAACGCGCTAGATCGCATTCAGATCCCAAAGCACAGGCGTGTCGTCGCAGGAATCAAGGGATTCCTCCGTTATGGGCCACCGAAACTCACAAAACACACAAAACCCACAGGTGTCACTTGGCGACAATATCACACGAGCGAGAGATAGTTCCCTAGTCGGGCCACATGCTGTAGCATGATACTACCCCATATAAAAGTGTGTAGTTATGTCCAGTTCTTTTCCTTAATATTTGTCTTAGGCTATGTTTTATTTATAGCGAGTAGTCACTCATTCAAATCTATTTAGTTTCCTGACATTACTTCTTTTTTTCTTTGTCGGTCCCTCTATGCTTGAGAGTTCACCATGATATATTGCAACGTATCCCACGTTGCAATATATTATGGTGAACTCTCAAACTATACAGTGAAGTTGTTTGAAACTTCACAAGTTAAAAGTGAAAAAAAAAAAAACCAGCGTCTTCATTTTTCTCTTCGCTTACATGGCAGGTGTTTGAGTTTAAAAATAATGTTAAATTAAACTATGACAAAATTATTAAATTTATAAATAAATGAGACTAATGACGACCGTCTGGCTCAGTTGGAAACGTGACGGTTAGCACGCGTGTTACGCCAGAGGTCGCCGGTCCGAGTCCTGCCTGGGTCATGGATGTTAAAGTATGTATTATATGTATTTATATTATGAAAATATCAAATATATTTCCATTGTACTAGTACCTGTAACACAAGTCCTTACGGTACTTAGCACAGGGCTAGGCTAACGTATTGTGATAAGTCCACAGATATTATTATTATTATTATACTTACGTAACGCTATCAATAACAGTACCGTTGAATCCCGTTACTTTACCCTTGTGGAATGTCACTGTTAGCCCTTGCAATGGAATTTCCAATTTTTCAATATAGAACGGATCGAGTGTCTCTAGTCCCATCTCGGGAATACCTTTTACAAATCCAGGAATAGCATCTTGTGTAGCTTTCCTAAGACATTCGCTGGATGTAGAATTACATGGATGTATGAAATCCGCTAAAAGGAGAACATAAAATTGAAAAGAGCCGGTTACAGAGAGGTACAGGTTATTGCAGAGTAATTTTGTCGATCTTGCCACTGTAACAGCCTGGATAATGGCTATGACGAGATACATGACATAACGTCACATCGCCGTAAAATGACAGTTATACTGTCACGTTTGGTTCGGATTGTGGTTAGGGGTGTAGGAGGACATGACATAACGCATCTGCGTCTGTGGATGTAACATGCATAATTAGTTAATGACTGCAATTGATTCGAAAAAAAAATGCATATTGAGTGATTTGGATAAAGTCTGAAGGGGAGACGGGGTATTAGAGGACAATGCATCTGCAGAACTCCTGAACGTCAGTAGTTAGTTATGATTGCTCATCTACTTTCTTATAAAAAAATAAGCATACGGACCATTTTTAAGATGAATCGCTAAATGAATGAATAATCTAATAAACAATAATAAACAATAATAGCTACTGCACAAACATATTTTTCCTTAGCAATTCTTATCCCGGACGATCTGATTACTTTAATAATGAATTTAAAATGTTGAGGTAAGGTCGAAGCTAACATTGGCTTCACTTGTTATAAAGTTATAATTTACAGACATAATAGTTGTACGTGATTACACGTAATAAGACAACGATCCAACAACTGAATTAGTAGTAATAACTATTTTATATCCAACCTATTCAGACACAAAATAATATTTTTTTTATATAGAATAAAGGTTGGCAACGAGAAATCGGAGCCGTTTTACGACTAACGACGCCCAAGAAAATCCATATAATTACTATGCCGATGCGTTGTCCATCTCCCCCCCCCCCCGGCCACCGGCTACTCAAAAACCGTACGAAACACGACACTGAAGATGTCACTTTACGGTATTATGTGTGTGGGAAGTAGCTCCCCGGTCGTGCCGGCCCAGTTCCGTTACATAGGAGGATGTCAGGCACCATGCATGGCACTACCTCTTCCTAATAATATTTTAATTAGATCATAATATTTTCAATTTTCATTGCTATTTATTTAGCACATACCATCTTATGAAAGCTAACTGTAGGATTAACTCAAACTCCTAGGATTGACTTCAACAAATTTAAAAAATACCCTACGTCTTGTATTCTTGTCACTTCATATATTTATAACATATTTTCAAGAAGGTTTACTGAAGGTTGAAAATGTTGTGGATTTAGTTTGCGTTGCTCGGCACGTGTGCACCGCTGATTGCCAAGGCTTTGTGTTTATAAAATGCAATAAAAATCATGTTTAAAGAACAACTTTTGATACAACTTATAAATAAAAATGTGTTATAATTTTGTCCAATTGTGGAAAGTTTTAGGCAGGATAGCAGTTTTTTTAAATGATCGCGGTAATTTTCAACAAACCCTTACCTTGGGTTTAAACAATCATCACGGTTAAAAAGCAAAGAAAAAAAAAAACTATAGACATAGTGGTTTTTTTTCTAAAACTAGAAAATACTTTTCTAGTAATTCAACTATGGAAACTCAATTACAATACACAACAAAGCACTACTATGCTTTGTTGTGTATTGTAATTTATTATAAGACATTATACAAGTGAAAATGGAATAAATGTGATTATAGGAAAAAATAATTGACGTATAACAATTGTGTCATAGCAACTCTGAGTACACCTACGTCATGTAAAAATATGAAATAACACGTTCCTTGATAGCTAAGTAAAACTGTTATTTTCCAGTTTAGGTCTAACGAGCGATCGGAGCCTTACGACGACTACCGAGCGACGTCAAAAGACATCCTAGTTGCAAATGCTGCCCTTCTGTCCTCTTCTCCTCCAATAGCTACTGAATACTCACGAACCGCAAGAAACGCGACAGCTTAACTGTCGTGCCGGTCCAATTCCGCTGCGATGCAGCATGGTGCTACTGTCACTGGTAATGGTCAAGGGTAGTTTATGTCAGCTAGGATATCTTGATCAAGGGCTATAGCACTCATAGGGTTAAATTGGATTAAGAAATCGGAAATAATATATAAATAGTCTGGTCCAGAGGACTCACGTGGACTATGATGGAAACCAGACTAAATTATTGACTATACCGTGCCCAGAATCAATAGCTTAGAACCGAAAAAAAGGATTAAAGAGCGTTAGATAGTATCAGAAATTACAATGTACTTAGAAACAGACATACATACATGCATCCATACAAAGTATTTAATGATCATTGAATTGTATTCTATTCAAGTTACACAATAAACATCGACCTCGAATATTTTATATTAGAATAACATGTAATATGCAGACTTTTTTAGGTATAATATATAACATACTGACTCTTTCTAAGTAATGCAGACTCTTTTTACAAATAATTTATATTATACAGACTCTTTTTAGGAATAATATGTTACTTGCAGACTCACTATTTTAACCGTTTTATTATATGTAAAAATAAGTAGATTTTATGAAGTGGGGCCGGGATTATACCTTTTAATTTGTTATTTTTGAAATATAACATAGCGCTGCTATACTAATATAATGGTAATGGCTTCATTACTTTTGTAGACGACACGCGGGAGATAAATGCCTGTTATTGTACTACGAATTGAGCGCCTTTGCTACGCTCAGTATATGATATGTATTGACTGTGATGTTGCCCCTACCCAACTCCCGTTCTCGCAGAGTCACACTACATAATATATTGAGTCCTGGGCTAACAGCTTCAAAACAAAAAGATAATTATTAAAACTCGTTCAGTCGTTTCAGAAATCAGCCTTTACATACAAACAACACATAGACAAAAAAAAAAAAAAAACAAACTGTACGCAACTATTGTGCTGTATTCTATTGGTGGCTTTATAATGAATTATTATATCTGTATCAATTTTTTGAAAATATTTCCATTAATCAAAATCAAAATATCAACTAGAAATTTTTACATTTTGATTAAATGTAAGAGATTGCCCCCTGCGTTATCGGGTAGGCTACCGTGTCACGAAAATGAATTGAAAAGAACGTAAGAAAGCACTTATATTGTAAGTAACATAAGCCGGAAGATATATTATGTATAGGAGAATTTAAGGTAAGTGATACTATCAATATTTGCATACCTTTAAAATTAACATTTTTGTCACTAGATTGTAACCAAGTAATGTATATCCAAATATCTATCTCTATGCAATTTCCCTCCTTTCTCTTTTAATAAAGCAAATTACGTACTGTTTATTCTCATTGCCAATGTAATATACTCTCATACACGGATATATAAATATATATACAAATATGAATTATAACATTATGTAGAGAGATTCAAAAAATATCGGCTCGCTGCTCACGTGTGCCGTCTTACAGCGACGCCCGCTTCATCCTGATTGATCTTTCTCACTCCCTCAAGCACCATTATCGGTCGGCGAGCTATACATAGTTCATGAAGACAAGTTATATAATTTCGTACACATTCATATAAATATTTATTCCTTTGCTATAGCCTGTACACTGCAGGCCCCTTGGAAAAACATTTACGCGCCTTCACTGGCCTTGGGTGGGGTCCAGTGGTATGTGGGGCTCGCGGCACATGATCGTGCCGAATATCCATAAAATCCATCGCGAGTTCCACCAGTGGCGCCCTTAGAGAGGTGCCCCTGAACAACAAATCATCAGGGCACCTCGACGGTAAGTCAGCCCTCTAAGGGACCGGCTCTACCTCCACAGGTGGGGTTGCCGCGCACTACAGGACAACCCCACCGACTTTGGGATAGTGCAATAGGCTGAAGTTCCCATCCTCGCCCCTTACCCCGTGCGCAAAAGCGCCTCCTCCTATTGCTCTTCGGTCCCCTCTTCTTATAAGAGGGGTACCGAGAGCGCTTCCTCCTCCTGATGTTTAGCCCTCTCTTCTTATAGGAGGGGTGGAAAGATCTCCATTCGGCCCCACCACCACGACAAGGCTTGAACCATGGTGGGGCCCTTATTAACACCATGTACCACAAGATATAATATTTTTTTCAACTTGACTCGGCATCAGGAATGTATTTCAGCCAATGGAGACCACTCAAAAAAGCTATACACATTATTAATGGCAAAACCGTTAAAACTGTGTAAAGCTTATTTCATTAATGTATTAAACTAAAGCACTGTAACAGTCATAAACATATACAAATAAATGTTGCGAACATAAAAAAAAAATTGTTTGTCGTTATAAACTTATTTATGGCAAGATTAAGTGTTAAGTGGATTGAAAAGTACTCTGCCTAACATTCATTCAATTCTAAAATTAAACTCTACCGACACTATTTAGTTCAGTTCAGGCTAGGTAATTGTGTTAAGTTCGAAACGTGTGCAATAATTAGATGTGATTTTATCGTTTTTCTAACAAAACAAGGGGGACATAGTTTCTGCAAATGTAACAAATCGAGCAGCGTGCCGTTATTAGGTACCTCCATAAGATGGGGCTGTCACCGAAAACCATCCATGATGATATGGTCAGTGCCTTAGAAGTTTCTTTTCTATTTTGTTCATCCGTCAAAAAATTTATAGCAGAATTCAACCGTGGTAGAGAGAGTGTGAAAGATGAACACCGCTCTGGCAGGCATTCGACGTCCAGTACTGACGAAATATTAAAGAAAGTACTTGATTTAATCATAGGAGACCGCATGTTAAAAATTAAAAAGATAGCCGAGACTATTGGCATCTCTTATAAATGAACCATAAACATCATAGTCAACGAATTGTGTTTCCACAAGGTATCTGCGAGGTCGGTTCCGCGACTGCTTTCTGTTGAACAGAAAAGGACGCGATTGACTATTTCACGTGTAGCTCCATACTTGAAGCCGATACTGATTATTGTCTGAATCTGTTTGTTACAATGGACGCCGGAAACAAACAAAAATCGATACAAAAGGAGAAGACCTGGTTCATCAGCACTTCAAAAGACTAAGGCGATTTTGTCGACAAAGAAGGTAATGGCGAGTCCCAGAATACTGATTCTGGTACACGAAGGGTGTGATTATGATTGGTTATATTGAAAGAAGTCATGGACCATAAACTGTGATTACTACTGTGTACGAGAGGTCGTTTACGAGAGGAAATGAACAAAAAGCGTCCAGGAATGCTCAGAAAAAGGCCCTGTTTCATCAAGCTAACAGCCATGTTCACACGTCTGTGCAATCAAGTACTGAAATCCACAATAATGGCTTTGAACTATTACCACATCCGCCTTACTCACCTGATCTGGCACAGTTAGTGTTCTTTCTGTTGCATTACTTAAAAAGCACTTGGGAGGTGAAAGATTTTCGATAGACGATGAGGTCAAAAAATTAGGAGATATATATTTTGACTCCAAGGAGGAATCATTTTTTTCAAAATTAAATCAAAAAAAAATGCTTTAAAAGTTCATCGAACTAGATAGTGATTATATAGAAAAATAGAAATAATTTATAAAAAGACAACCTCAAACAGCCACAGAAATTTTTTTCAAATAAAAATTCGCTATTAAGTTATTTTACTGGTAATTATGTGCTACTTTACCTTCAACTTGTCCAAAATAAATTCTTGGTTCGACATCCTAACAGTTGAAGGCAACGAACGAACTTGTTTGAACGTTCTAACCCTGATCTTGCCGGGGAAGGCAAAGGTTACACAATATTCATGCTAGCCGAATAGTCCGACGTGTTTTTATTTTTAGGAAGTAAGGTTATGGTCCTTCCGGCAGCTCTCAGAGCTAGACGACTATAGCTGTAATATTTATTTTGGTCAAATATTAATTTTGGTTTTTATTTTAAGGTCTAGGCTTATGGTCTTACAGGTATCTCTCAGAGCCAGAAGCATATACCTGGAACATTACTCTGGACCAAATACTATTTGTTATGGGCTAGGGATATGGTCACTCAGGTATCTCTCAGAGCTAGATCCTATGACTAAAACATTCATTCAAGTCAAATATTGATTCAGGTTTTAATTTTTTCGGGACTCGGGCTATGGTCTCTAAGGCAGTTCTCAGAACTAGGGCCAATAGATTCAGAATAATATGATTTATTTTAAAGTCATGGTTTCTTTTTAATTTTAACGGTTTTTATTTTTTTTATATAACATACAAGCTTTAACAAACGGAAAACGGTACTCCTGTTACAAGGTTGTTGATATGTTATAATTATTATATAATATCAATATATAATCATTACTATATCGTTTGACTAGTCTCGTAGTAAGATAATAATGACTGTAATTGAGTAATTAAGTTCAAGTCACGTCAATATTGTGGTCCTTTACATTTCAGGATCAATATGCGATGCGCACACTTATTACTTAACACTGTTGCTATTATCCTGTTATATTATGTACACGGCCCTGAACTCAATGCTATGCTAGCATACCAGTATCTGCTCTCTTGACATGATCAATCGATATAATAATTTTACAGGCAGTTTGATCTTATTTTAGAAAAACAATTTTATAACTAATTTATATTCCTAATTCACAATTGTATTATGTGCAATATATTTCATGCTTCGCGGAGAATATTTTTAATGGTTCAAATGAAAACCCTATTTTATTTCCAATAACCATTCCTATGCGTGCAATTTATATGTGAGTATTAAACCAATTTTGTCTCGTTTAAAATAGTCGTCATAAGGATAAAGAAGATATTACCCTTGATAGATTAAATAAAACAGTAGTATTGTTCGATAACATCTTTAATTTTTCCTTGCCTTAATTCAGAGATTACTCGAAATACAAATCACAATTCCATTTTTAATTATGTAACTAATGAATAATGTTGATCTGATGCAGCTTCGAATGCTTGTTTCTCTTAAAAATAAACTACTATTATAAGTTAAAAGTTTTAACAACAAAATAATTGAATAATATTGATAAAAAATTATTTGAAAAAAAAAAAAATATTTTGACGATTGATACTGCATCTCGTTCCAGGGAAAAATCTCCTTAGAGACGGATGGACAATAAAGTTATCCCGTAAAGATTCAATTTTCCTTTACGAGGCATATGACCTTAAAAAAACCATTCATCGGATTTTATCGTAATTTATGTAACAGTATTTAGCCCTCATCGAGCTAAATATATAATTCATTTTAAATAAACAATCTAGAATAAAGTGGTTCAGTTCATGAATTTGTAGATGATATGCATTATTAAACGAGCGCTTAATCTTTCAATGACTCAATATGCTTCAAAATCCTTGAAGAATATAAATCAATTTTACTAATTGTTAGGCCAGTTTTTATGTGAAATAAAAAAGTTGTTTTTGAATTACTTCAGGAGTTCTTTTCACTTTGAACCACGCGAGTAGAAGTGCCAACTCCTTGGATTTTAAGCTATCGGTTGGACCCTACGTGAGTCTAGTAAATCTAAGAATTGGAATAAAAGAGTAACAACCGGTTGTGATATGCCAATAACATTATTACCTACCTGTTTGTATGCCACGTTTTTATTAAGGTCATCTATAAAATCATATAAGTAATTGATTTTTGGTTGATTTTTTTAAATAAATTTCTGAATGTGTAGTTAATTTATTAAATTTTGAATAATAATTAAAATAAAAAAATGTTTCATAAACAAACTCAAAGGATGTTACGAGCGTAATTGACATCACTGATAATGTTTCTTTTTTTCACGTCTCAAGCCTTATTGTGGCGGTGAAGAGGGTGCTCTGAGATATGGATCACTTAACTTTTTAATAACAAATCATTAGCAAAAGTCACGCCACAGACAGTCTAAAGCCTGACCTTGATGCTCTGTCCCGATGTCTGATAAAAAAAATGTGAAAACTGGTATAAAGTCTCTTAATGCAACCGATGAAGCTGCACTGATTTTCAGTTATACCTCTTTTGTGTAATTATTCTATGTTTGTAGAAAAAAAGGCACATTAGCAAAAAAGGTATTTGTTACATTGAAAGTTTTATCATATCGCATGGTAACTTTTCTTAATTTAAAAAAAATTAAAAAGTATAACTACTAATACTAAATAAAACTAATAATAACTACTAGTATTACTATACTATAGATACTATAGATAAGGTGTCGGTTTTTCGTGACGGTGTGCGCGCACATCGTTAAAAAATAGCCTCATCATTTTCCCAAACACAACAAAGGATGTATAACTTGAAAAAAATCTCTTAATTCAAAGCCTCGATCTTAAAAGTCAAAACGAGATTTCCTGTTACCGAGGCGACTGATTGCAATCGTAGTGGCTTTGGTGGTATAATTTTAATTAGTCTTGCACACCCCAACGTACACACACCGAGCTGGTGCGAGCATACTATCGTGACATGAATTGATATCAAAATTATAATTTTGGGAAACAGTAATGCCCTTAGATGTTTGATTTAATTTAAGATTAAGGATCAACTGGATTTATAACAAACTGCATTAATTTAAAACTTAAGAAACTCACCATAATAATTTAAATATAAATTAGAAAAAATGTTGGTACAATGAAAATGTAATTTTACTTACGTGCTACTTTCGCTTCTGTGAATTGATTTAAATTGAACACATAATATAAGATAATACTGGCGAACATCCGAAGAATCATTTTATATATTTATTTTTATTTATAAATATAGAGACGTTCTCCTCTGCAGTAGTTGCGAGTAGAATGACTCTTTACTTCGTACACTTACGTATAAAGACATTGGACCTTCGCTCAATGTTAGTGAACAACCGGTTCGATCTAATATAGTCAAATTGGGCATACAAGATATAAATTTTAATAATTTAACATGTACTTAACAATTAATGAAAAAACTCGACTTTTGAACAAGATTATATTGTAATTAATACGGAATTCCGTATAAATCCGTAGAATTGCATGTGCAAAACTATGATTCATGCGATTTATAGTAAACAATATATAATTGATAGGAATGCGTCTTTTAGTATTTTACATAAAGTTAGGACCCTTTAATTTTTTTTCGATTGGGGGCAAGTGAGTAGGTGGATAGTAACTAATAGCACCCATAGGCATCCACGAGACTAGGCGTGTAGCAAATGTTTTGCCTGCCTCTAATGAACAAATATGCATGTTACACCATCTGGAGGCACCTGGTTCCACATTACTTTTGTATACGGTAAGAAGTGGCTTTCTTTATGACCTACCGACAGTTATGAATATCCTCATAACCTTAGGCTTTACAAGTCCTTGACCTGCTGCACCAGCACAAGCGTGCCAGCTAGGACATTACTTTTCCGCATTGTTACAGCTAACCCAACTTGGCTATAATGCTGCAACGACACTAGAAAGTAACTTAGTCATCTTTATCGTCTTGAATAGGTACGTAGAAAAGTGAGTGTGAATGTATGTAGTTCGATAAGGACGATGGCCCGTTATGTTTCCACGAATACTTAATTAAAATAAAAATAATTACTATAATTGGCTTTGTGAAAGCCTTCACCCTCAATCCAATCCCAGGGTGACGTAAAAGTCGTCAAAGGGCAATAGTCTCTTAACAACTAAGAGGCTTCATCGAGCGGGTTGTTCAATATCCGGTTTGTTTCATAGTGACAGTGAAATAGAGGGGAACGCCGGACAGCGGCCGCGCCGTGTAGTGGCGTACCTTCAATCGAATCGGTGACAGGAAGCAGTGGCGCCGGTCAAGAACATACACCTGTAATTAGGTTCCGGACGAAGATAACAGCAGAATTCAGCCCCAGTTTTTTCAGTAATACGGATCCAGTCCACGGTAGCGGTTACGGTAATGGTGGAACGAGGGGTGCCAAGATCACCGGGCTACGGATCGCTACCACCAATTTGACCTGGCTACGCATAACGAGCGAATGCTTAGAATAGATAACCACTTGGTTGAGCTGGAGTTGGAACTGGGAAAAATCCGATGGCACATTCTCGGGTTACGTGAAGACCGAAGACAAGATGAAAACACCGGACAGAGTCATGATACTCTGCCATCGAGTCACGTATTCTGTTACAGGGAAGGCGACAATCCATCACAAGGTAGCGTGGGATTCCTAGTGAGTATGTCCCGAGTAGGCAACATCAACGAAATTTCTGTGTGTCCGCTAAGGTGGCGTATCTCTTACTTAAACTCACCAAGAGGTACAGCCTCGAAGTGATACAACTAAACGCAACAATCTCGACACATTTCGATGACGACGTGGAGGCAGCTTATGAGGATGTCTAAAAGTGGTTATATAACACCTGCAAGGCCCACTTTAATGTTGTTATGGGGGACTTTAATACCAAAGTGGGAGTACGAAATGGTGTCGAATGTAGTCTGGGACCACATGGAGTCGGAAATCGAAATCGCAGGGGCAAGCGCTGGTAAATTTCCTCGAGAAGGAGGGAATCTTCTTAATGAACTCTTTTTTAAGAAGAAGCCCCATAGGAAGTTGGCTTTGTTATGATGAACCGAAGGCATATACTTAGAGACGTCTCCGTGATCAATAGGTTTCAAACCGGAGGTTAGAGGCTCTCTGAATCTCTCCGACTAGTACAGTCAACACTTCGACCTAGCTCCGGACGCACCATGGTAGGTTCCAAAAAATTCCAACTGGAATTTAAAAACCGGTTCGATGCCCTGGATATGTCGGAAACTACAGTGGCAATTGATGAGGTCATGAATGGCGTGATCGGTTGAATACGGGACATGGGTGAAGAATATTGTAGGAGTAAGTATACGCGCAGGAAAGCCAAACGCTTATATGAGACGCTTATACTTTTGAAAGAATATAGTGCAGACAAAGACTAACGTCTTTGTCTGCCTATGTCAAGCTTCTTTCAAAGCGAATCCGCAAACTAATACGCCAAAACCTTCGTAGCTCAAATACGCAACGGGTTCCAGTAGCGATTGTGCAGAATAGAGGATATAAGGTTTTTGTGGAGAAGCCTGGAAGACGACATCTGAAAAAGCCTAGGACTGATTAGGAGGTCAACGATTCTTCTAAGCCTGGTATCTAATCTGATATAGAATCTTTCTATAGCAAGTTGTAAGATTATACGTCCTACGCTCCTCATCCTGATGCCTTGAACAACGGTCCACATGCTAGCACGACACGACATTTGTCAGGCGACCTTCCTGACGTCAGCTTGAGTGAGATTACTCTGGCTCTTTCGCAGCTTAAAGCGGGAAAGATTTCGGGGAAGGACGGAATTGTCGTTCGAGTTTCTTACGGAAGGAGGCGAACCTGTGTCACGTGAGCTAAAAGATTTTTAATTTTGTCCTTAAGCGGGGCGTACTTCCAATGGCATGGCTTGGAAGTGACTTTGTTATGTTTCTTAAGAAGGGTGGCCCTTCTACAAAATAACATACTAATTTTACTTCTTGGCCACAAGTTATTCTCAACAGTCAGGACGAATCGTCTCACCAGAAAACTTGACGAATTTCAGCCGCCGGAGCAAGCTGGGTGGGACGCTACTTTTGTGTCCAATTGTATCAGGGATTGCCACAAAGGGATGTTATTTCCCTTACTATACTGTTCAATAATGCTTTGGAACAAATGTACGTATGACGTATTTTGCCCATTTCAAAGTATTAAGATACTTTGAAATGGGCAAAATACGTCATAAATATTAACGGCGAGTATCTCTTATATCTTCGTTTTGCCAATGCTATCGTTGTGTTGGCCGAATCGTTGGAGAGCTTGCAGGAAATGTTGCACAGCCTAAATAAATTATCTTGACATATTGGCCTTAGGATAAATTTGGACAAGACAAAGGTTATGCCCAACGGACACGTTATCCCTAGGCCGGTCGACGTAGATAGTGTCATTCTCGAAATCGTCGACGAATACGCCTACCTCGGGAAACTATTGCATTTAGGTGGATTGATTAGGTTGGATGCCAATAGCAGGATGTTGGCCCCGATGTCCATCCACTGTGGGGCATGTGAATTATTGCTGATGATGCTGATGATAGCGTTAATCTTGATAGTTTAATTAAGTTATTTAATTATATGTTATCTACAGGCTGTCCCAATATAATAGTCAACGTCCAACAACTCCGAGCAACTACAGTTCCAAGGAAGTTGTGTACAAATTATGAATTGGAATTTTTAGGAGTATTACCCGAGAATGATCCACACAAAAAAATGAGAAAGGAGTTGATTGGTAGCCACATTAGTCGTAAACTCATCATAGGGTGTAAATTAAAAAAAAAAGTACCTGTTAATTTGTAACATCATGAGAAAGATTTTTCTTTATATTTTTATAAGAACCAACATAACTCAGCCTTGCTCGACTTTTCGGCTGCACGTTGACTTTTGGGACACTTTATATATCAATCATAAAAATGTGCGTAAAATGGATGATGTATATAATAAGGAAGTTGTAGGCATACAATTTTAACAAAACCGAATTGTGTCTGGAGGCTTGGCAGAGCCTCCGGCAAACTACTCAAAGCTGTTCAAGGCACAGCAATGTTAACATGACGTCATTTTGTAATTTTCGAATCGTCATCAAGTCCATACTTACCTTTGCTCTGTTGCCGTTGTTTTGACACTTATAGTGCCGTGGGTTTTTGAAAGTCATATTAAAAAATGTCGGACAAAACGGTGTTACAAAGTCCGTTAAAAATAGGTTAACTACAAAAGATAAAAAGCAACAACGACACCGTAAACGAATAGAAAACATAAATATTGAGTAAATTAATCGTCTTGGAGTAGTTTTAATAGTCCGAAATTCGCCAACATATTTTTCCGAACCCCGATTTACATTGATATTATATCAAACGTAGATTTCGAGAGTAGCTCCAGTTCGATAAGACGATAATGAGGCCGTTAAACTATACAAAGATGAATGAATTTGCTGTTGTACAGCAAAAAAATCTGCTCATCATCATTTCTATTCTATTCAATGAAAAAACTGAAGACTTTTAATTTTACACGTATATATTTTTTTACAGTCGTAACTTAAAACTAACTTAAACTTGGGTGGTAAACCGTAACTCTTTACAGAGTGGACCAATTGCGATAATAATTATTCAATTGACATGATATAGAAGATAGTTTCATAACAAAATATGACGAACATGATATATATTTGTATTTTGTAAAATGTCAATTGGTTAATATTTAAATAATTGAACAGCCACAGAAGTAAATAATGTTTAAATATTTTTATTTATGTATATAGTGAAACATCTCGTTACACCTAGATAACATTGAAATAAATACATTGTACAAATCACACCTTCATTAAATGGTATCACAAAAAAGGTTTTATAAAAACTTAAACGTGTTCCTCGTATGATTATTCTCCAGTTATATTTTTGTCGTTGTGGATGACGTTATCGTTTTTCTCAATCTAATATTCTTACATGTTATTTTCTTAACTGTGGATAATTATTTTACGCGACACCATCTTGTGAGTTTCCGGTGAAGGAGGATGATTCACGTAGGGCAATACAATGATGTACGAGATAAGATTTATGCAGATATCTATGGATGATGTTAGTCACCGAAAGGTAAACAAGTAGCTACAGTCCTTATCCTGATGTTGCCATAGATAATATTAAATCTTAGTGCAATGTTTTTCAATGCTTTTTTATAAATTGATCTTGTGGAAATTATTGAAACAGCTGAAAACCACTCATGTAAAAAAAGACACAAACAATGTAATTTTATTTAATTATTCAATTTAATTTAATCCACGCGTGAGCGCTATGGCGCTAATTTGGTCAGACCCCGCTTACGGTTGGTATTCACCCCTGTGATATTTTTCCGTCTCAAGTCACCTTTATAACATCACACTAAATTCATCAATTTGCTAAACTGAAGAGAGCATAGTTTCTATAATCAAGTGACAGGTTTGGTTTAAACTGGTGAAAAGTAGAGGTCCCCACCCTGGTTCAAGCCTTGTCGTGGCGGTGGAGCTTAGTAGTCTGGGATTAATCCAGGGGAAGCGAATTGAACCTCTTTGCATCCTTCTTATAAGAAGAGGGAGGCTTAAAGATCAGGTGCAGGCATCGCTCTCCGTACCCCACTTATGAGAAGAGGGGACCTAAGAGCAACAGGAGATGGCGCTTTTGCGCACGGGGCAAGGGGCGAAGATGGGAGCCTCACCCCATTGCACTGTCCCAAAGTCGGGGG
>JAFELO010001225.1:170754-188979 GCA_017140195.1 Eumaeus atala | reverse complement strand
GTTGTCCTGTAGTGCTGGGCTGTGGAGGTAGAATTGGTCCATTAGGGGGCTGACTAGCCGTCGAGATGCACTGATGATTGTTGTTCCGGGGCACCTCACCAAGGGCGGCGCTGATGGCACTCACGGTGGTTTTTGTGGGTATTCGGCACTATCATGTGCCACGAGTCCTACACACCACTGGTACCCACCCAGAGCCGGTGAAGGCGCGTAAATGCTTTTCCCCGCGTTAACAAAAAAGAAAAGTAGACATAGGTGCCGTGGCTCAAATATACGTTCTACGGTACCTTCGATTATGAATAATACCTACATTAAACAATGTTACGTATTCGGCTTTGCCGTACAATTTCAGGAAGTCAAGTGAATACCCAGTTTCCGGACTTTATATTCCAAGAAGTTAATAATTTCTGAGACTTACGCGAATGTTACACATTATGATAAAACTACTTTAACGGATTTCATCGCAGTTTATTAAGTGTTTACGAGCACGACGTTTTAGGAGCATTACAGCTACCATGGTCACGGGTGGAATTATGTTACAGATGTTTGATGATGATGTTAGTTGTTCAGTGGAGTAGATGTGTAAAAATAAAAACTATTTTAATATAAATTCACTCCTTTTTTTAATTTTGAATCAATAAAATGCAATCCACACTACGGCACGCAAAGCCATTCACTTAGTGATATTCTTTTTATAATGAAGCTGTCACCTGTCAAGTACAATAATTTTGACAGTGACACTAATTATTTTGTAATTAAAAAAGAGGTTTTAGGTTACTGTACTTGGGATAGAATTTCGATCACTGGTTCTACAAAACCGGGGAGTAAGGCATTTCTCTACTAAAACAAGTACCTGTTGTCTGCATAAGTCAATTTGACTATGTAGGCATATTAGATTGTCATTGAAATAGCATTAGACGTGTTCTTTGCGACATGACACCGTATTAACTTTAATTGCACCGTTAATGGGTTGTCAATTATAGCCAATTTGTCAATGAGTATTAATATCTTGATGTTGAATATAAATGGATTTTATTAATATTATTCAATTATTGTTCTTTACTAGTAAACTAACATAACATTCATGGCTGACTCCTTAGTTTTAAGAAATTAATGTCGTTACGGTAGAAACCACACATCAGATCGAAATGAAACCTTAAATCATACTATATTAAAAAGCAATATCGTAAAATGTTAACACTTGAATAAATAAATAAACTTTACATATTTTTCCACAACTTATTTTTTAATTCACATTTACGACCGGTTTCGACTTAACATCGTCAGGTAATAAAATAAAAATAAAATATTAAATGTTTCTAAAGAAGAACGTATGTGTATATTTCACCAAAAATCCCAAAAAGATTTTCAACGTAGTGTTTAGCTTAGTTTGATACTATTACCAAAAAAAAAATTATCATACATAACTATGCCATGGCTATGTCAAGCAGAGGACGTCGTCCGGCAGATGATGATAATGAAGTATGCTAAAATAATACCACCTTTGATGATTGACGAACTCACATTCTTCATCATGTAAAACTCTTGCTTCACTATATGGGGGACAAAGGCCTCCCCAATAGCCCAACGGCTACTCACAAACCGCACGAAACGCGACAACGTTGATGTCACTTTACGGCAGTATCAAGTGACATCAACGGTACGTGAGGAGGAGGAGGAGGTATCCCCGGTCGTGCCAGTCCAATTCAATTGCATAGGAGAATGTGGTGTCATGTCATGGTACATGACATGACACCACATCGAAGGAGGTAGTGCCATGCATGCATGGCACTACCTCCTTCGATGCAGCATGGCACTACCTCTTACATGGCGAAGCAACAGAAAGAAATAGCTTCAATATTTGAGTGTCTTAAACACTTTAGGTGAAACACTGACAGCTGATTTCAACATTGTTTGTGCTAATGAATCTTTTGTTGTCGGATGGCTGGTACTATGAACCAAGAACTGAAAGCCGTCTTTTGCATAGTTTTTAATGTATGAACGACCAATTAATTTAATCAACACTGATTTAGAGGACGACCATTGCGCTAGACATTCCGTTCCTCTTCAAAAGTAAATGCTTGTCGACCGGTGGGCTCAGTTCTTAGCTTCTAGCAGTAAGTAGGGTGAGCAAGTTACGACAGCGGTCGTTATTTTTTTTTTCTTTCTCTGGGGAATTGACCTTATTAAGTAATGACACGACCGCGATGGTAATTATTATTGATGTTGACGAGAGAAATAGTAGAAAAGATATTTTGACACGATGGTGACAAAGTATATTGGCGCCGTTTATTTATAGATTAAAAATCTATAGTTTGTTGATATCACAGCTGATTTACACGCCTCAATGGGTGTAAAAATTAATTACCGCGTTAATGATAAGAACTCTCCGGTGGGCGTCTAATGCCGGCAAATATTTTCTTGTTAATGAAATTCAATGTTAGGAAAAAATATTATAACATTGGTTATATATATTATGGTTCGTTGGTAAAGTATTGGTTTACCACCACTCCACTAATAGCGGCTGAAGACTCCCGTACGGGTTTAGTTGGTATTGCTACCCAATTGCCGAGTTCAACATAGGTCTGGGGGTCTACCCGGGCTCCCAGGTATCATGCGTAAATGCATTCCCCTTCGTCACCAAAAGAAAAAAAAAAAAACAAAAAAGTATTGGTAGTATTTTGTAGTGGGTAGTATTTTATATCACACTTAGGAACGATGTCAATTCAACGCGTATGTATACAATGTTAACGGAATTGCAAAATATTCACATAGGGCAGTACGTTAAGGTTTAAAAACTATTTATTACATTTTATAGGTGTGTAAATTTTCTTCGAATATCTTTCTAATTATTGATCGAATTTTGACGATGTTTCCTGGCTTACATTTATTTTTAATTGCCTAGATGTTATGAATGATTTCTGCTAAAGGATTTTGTAGAGCAGAGAACACACTTTACTATGATTTACAGACATAGTGTACAATATTTTAAATAATTATTATTTATATTATCGCGGGGCCAAACTAGCACTTGAACTAATTTGGTGACAATTGACATCTATAAACATCGTGCTTATTTCATCGCAGCTGAATTGGGCTGGCATGGTTAGGTATGTACCTCTCACATGGTACCGCCATAAAGTAACAGCTGTGCCATCGCGTTTTGTGCGGTCTCTGAGTAGCCACTGGCCTATTGGAGGGTAGGAGGAAATGGGAGTAACGCATCTGCATAACGATTATGTGGTTGTATTATGTCGCAGTCGGATTGTTTTATTTAGTGGCGGGCCAACGATAAGCTGCATTGGATACGGCTGAGTGATATTGCACCAGAAAGAGTTCGGCGTTATATGATATTCAATAAAGCTAGCCTTATTGAAATAAAGTGAATCATTGTCCGCCTTTTTGACACGTTTTAGTTCCTGACTTTAACACTCGCTACGTGGCTTGACGTGACAACAAAAGTGGCGTCGACTGTAGAATACAGAGAAATAAGAAGACTATGCCCCCAGGTTCGAAGGTTAGCGGAAGCAAGGGAGCGCAGCTCCCTACTAAGCCTTTGTGGTTGTGTTATTTCTTTATTTATACTCAATATACTTGGCCTAATCCCATACTTATATCGATCTCTATCACTGCCTAAAATAAAGAGATTTAATGAGGCCAAACACCGTGGCCGAAGAACGTCTTGGAATGACAATCCGGCTAATCGTTCACCCGCCACAAAATATAGCGGCCATGTTTTTGAATGTGGCTAGCCGTAATGTTCCACGGCAATTTGTACAAAATGACTACGACATGTATACGGCCTTTTGTTGCCTACCGACGCCCATGCATCAAAAGGTTTCAGCTGCTCATATGTCCTCTCATATGTCCTCTCATATGTCCTCTCATATGTCCTCTCATATGTCCTCTTATATTATAAAAAAGACTGTATTACCAGTAATAAGTTCTGCGTTTCAAGACTGTTGCACATAAGGCGTACGAAATGTCTTCGCTTTGTGTTTATTCTGCTATTCTTTCTATTACATTTTTATAAAATTGTTATATAAAGAGGAAACATTTGTTTCTTTGTTTATCTCTATGTTTGGACTGAATCCAGCTCCGAAACTACTATACCTAACAGAAAAATTATTTTACCATTAATATTCTACATTATCTGTGATAAGTATAGGCCATATAACATGTTATAAAACATTGTGATCATTTTAAATGTTCTATAATGTAACCAAAGTTGCGTTTGTAAAAAATATCAAAGTAAATCCTTTTCTAGCTGCAGAAATTATTGACAACTATCTGTCTCGACAGATGTTGTTCTATTCCAAGGTTCTGTTATAAATTGAATTATTGACAACTATCTGTCTCGACAGATGTTGTTCTATTCCAAGGTTCTATTATAAATTGAATTATTGACAACTATCTGTCTCGACAGATGTTCTATTTCAAGATTCTACTATAAATTGAATTATTGACAACTATCTGTCTCGACAAATGTTGTTCTATTCTAAGGTTCTGTTATAAATTGAATTATTGACAACTATCTGTCTCGACAGCTGCTGTTCTATTCCAAGGTTCTATTATAAATTGAATTGGTCATGGTGGGTAATGTGTGTGTTTACAAGGCCGAAATTTTTACAAGTCAATTGTTTTTTGGTATACCAAATTTGTGTAACAAAATTTGCGTGCGAAGCCGGGACGGACTGCTTTACTGCTAGGTTATGTATATAAGCAGAAATAATTTACTATCGTGTCTTTTTTGATAAAATTCTATGCGAGAGCTAAATCAGTTTTTAACATGTCCCGGGTATTGTTTAAGCCTGGAATGGCATATCCCTGACGGTACGTTTGTGAGGCGTGTCAAGCATGTAATAAAATGGCAGCCTGGGCGATTAAAGGGCGTTAAATTGATATAATATAACTGCATTTTTTCAATTTATCCAGTAACATGTCTGCTAGAAGAGATTCCTACATGGATTAAGCTGTACCTTTGTACCAGCCAATTATCGTTTCTGCGTTAAATGATTTATGTACATAAATTGTTAAAATAAATAAATAAACAAAGTCATATAATATAATATTCTATAAGAAGGAACCTTTTTTTTTCCAACGCGGCAAAACCCCTTTACGCGCCTTCAACAACCCTAGATGCGGTCCAGTGGTGTGTTGGGCTCACGACACATTGTAGTGCCGAATACCGATTATAACCGCTTAAAGTGCCATGAGTGTCGCCGCTTTTGAGGTGCCCTGGAACTACAAATCATCAGGGCAACTCGAAGGCTACTCAGCCTTCTAAGGGACCACGCCTCCTGCAGAAATAGGTTGCTCCGCACCGCTTTCCCCTTCTTGTCCTATGTGAAAAAGTGCCTTCTCCTACTCTTTTGTCCCCTCTTCTTATAAGAAGGGTGCAAAGAGCAGCCCCTCTATTCTATTGAATGCGCCCAAGATGTCTATGAAAAGGAATCTGTCAAACATTATCAAGTATGGCGCAGTCCTCGGAGAAAATTCAAATTCCTTTCCTGCGGTACAACATAATATACATTTTATCTCTTCTTCTTTATGGTTAGATAATTGAGATTAATGTTATGTCCTAACATATGAAATTCGCATTTTACGTACAGTCCACTCTAATCATTTGGTAAGGAATTCCAAATTTAAATTGGTACAGCTATCTGCCATGTATTCATGCGTCTATGACCGTCATCAGTTTTTTTTCTTCTGTTTTTTTTTTTTCAATTTGCGTCACTCATTTCACAAAATAGAAAATTTAAAATATTGAATTATTTACGAGTACAAGTTCCACCGTGGTACTAGTGCCGCGGAAACGACTCAAAGGGTGAACTATGTCTACGGTTGTTGTGTTACAAAACTAACACGGTTCGTTTTTAGTTCCAACGTTTCCGTTCTGGAAATTTCGACCTGTAGAACAAGCCCCGTGGACGGCCTGAGACCCATCTTCGTAACGAAGAGTTGAAGGCTATTGTGGAAGTGGATCCACGTCCTCGTTAAACCACGTCCGAGTTAGCTGCAGGCTACGATGTTAATGATAAAACTGTTTTAATTGACTTGAAGCAAATTGGGAAGATTACACCAAACATGATGGAGAAGCTAGCAACAAAACATCCTAGACTGGCCAACCGCTCCACGCCAGTGCTGCTACAAGACAACGCTTCATCACACACTGCGCAACAGACGGCTACCAAATTAGGAGCGCTTCAATTGTAAAGTCTAAGACATCCTCCGTGCCCTTCGAACCTCGCTCCAAGAGATTACCATTTTTTTCGAAATTTGGATAACTTCTTGTAAGAGAAAAAATTCAACTCCGCTGGGGTAGTCCAAATCGCCTTCGAAGATTGTATTCATTCCCGTCCGACTTTTTTTAGTAAAGGGATTAATGAACTACCTATGAGATGGCAAAATGCATAGAGAACAATGGAACATACTTTGATTAATTAAAGAGGGCGGAGCATTTTACGCCAGAGGCGCTCCGGTGGATACACCAGCGAGGAGGACGCGCTGCTCCCGGTCCTAGAGCGGTGGATGCACCGAAAACGCAAACCGCTCATGTTCCGCATGACACAGGTGCTTCAGTGTGTACCAGCGCTGGGAGGGTTGGACCTCTCTCTCTCGATTGTGATCTACTCAATGCTCGAGAGCGATAAGTCCTGGGAGGCGATGGCCTCTTTCTGTGAGGCGGTCATGTTCCAGAATGAGGCCGCGGAACGGGACATGGAAGAGGACGTGGATAATGTTCCGTACCGCAGGCGGTGGGTAGGTGGTAGGTGGGTGGAGCAAAGGCGCTATGCATAACTTATACCGCTTCCCTGGATGGGACACAGGGTCAAGATGGGAACTTGACTCGTTCCATGCGGTGGGGGGAAGGCGGGGGGCTGATCTAGGTTGTCTGGTAAGCCTCCTTTTTGGGGAGATCCGGTCCCTCAGGAGGCTCTGGCCAGTCGACGAGGTGCCCTGTAGCTGGGAGATACGGGGTACCTCGGTGTTGGCGGCCGGTATTTGGTAAGCCGCGGGTCCCACACACCCATCGGATCCCACCCAGGTCCGATGGGTGTTTTCCCCGCGAAATAAAAAAAATACATTTATTGATTAAATATATTATATTTTAGAAATATTCGACTTTTTGTTCCCCACCATACAAAACGCCAGTTTCATATGGGAGGAGCAAATAGTTTTGGAATCAAGACTGTAAAATTCACGAGGAAAGCTGTATACTATAACGCTACCCTGTAGGGCAGGACATACGCAGGTGTAATTGCGGGACGCTGATAGTGAGTAATACTATTGCAAGAAACTTAAATGTTATCTGAAACTTATATATATAAATTATGACCCATTGGCGGAGGAGGAAAGGGAGGAAGAAGGTGAAAGTTTCGCGGCAGCCGTAAAAAGGCACCGATGACCCGTTTGCCCCTATATAATATTAAAAAAATGTTTTGTCGTTTTTAATAAACTTTTTGACGAGAGCTAAATCAGCTTTTAATATGTTCCGGGAATTACTTATGAATATTATGTTGCCTGCGAGGTGTGACTATTAGGATGTGAAAATAGTTTTGCTTTCATTAAATATTTTTTACAAACCCGGTACGTACGTGCGATTATGTAGAACTTGTTTTTCACTCTTACTGAAACTGGAACAGAAAATTAGAATTTCACATCAAAACAACACTACATGATTAAAGAACATTTTATTTACCACTGTTTTATTATTAAATGTAAAGTTAAGTAACACAAATATAATAATATTATTTTGAAACACAATTACATAATTATATTTTAAATGAATGCTTATCAAAAAATCAAAGAAGACCTAAATACCGATGACAATGTCCTTTATTTTGTTATTAATATTTTTATTATGGGCCACTAATATTAATAGTTTTTTGAGACTTTTTAATTTCTTATAACATGACTTTACTGAGGAGGTGGTGTACCCTCAGAGAATTTGTGCTCGTGCAAAAACTTGTGCAATGTAATATGCTCTGCATTACACTGCAGAGATATCCGGCGGAGCTGAAATTCGGCTAATTAGGTAAGATTTCAAGTGCAGTAAAAGTCCATTTATGTATAATAAACAGTCATATTTTCTGGACACATCGCAGCTTGGACAATGTTATCAAATTGTTGAGACCTGTCATGTTTTCTGTAGATAAAGATGATATAAGATTTGGATACTCTGCATCTATTGTTTATTAACTCAGTGTTGTTTAACTTTTTGTTATTTATATATAAATTGTATTTGAATTTTTGTATGCAGCATATAGAAACATCTTGTTTTTATAACACTAATATAAAACTTATTGTTTATAATTTCAAACTCATTTCTACTTGCATACTCAATTAGATTTCATTATTTTATATAAGTAGATATTTAATAAAAATATTGTTATCAAATAAATAAATACATTTTTGAAAATGTGTCAAGTGCAAATATTGATAATTATAATTTATTCATTAATATTAACTTAATTAAAGTGATATATTTTTATAGAGTTGAAAGATCAGTCTATCTAACCACATACCGGCGTCTACGAAACTAATACAAACTTGTTAGTTTTCTTACCACCATCATTAAAGCCTTAATTATGTCTTACAGCAGACTAATTTAACTTAATTAAATATGAACAATTAACACACAAAACTAAAAGGCCATTTAATTTACCCATATTTTATACTGTGCTTAAGAAAAACGGAATGTATAAAACGATTTAGGAGTTAAGTCGCTGGTGTGATTATATGTGAGGCAACACGCATGAATAAGCTAAAGGAATCTAGTTCTTCAAAGCAGCACAGAAACTTGCTCAACAATCTCACTCTATTGGAGAGGTGGCATTGAAAATATAAATCTGTTAATCGTCTTCTGATGCTGATTGTGTCTACATTTAAGTTTAATGTTAGCTAGTATATTATCGGAGAATTGCACTTAGAAATTGTTGCATATCTGTCAAGATATTTACATCGTCTTGTGATGACAATATTAGACACGTAAAATGTGAATTACGGCTCGAAAGGCCATGAGATGAGGATATCTTGTGTGTGTACCACTGTAATGTGTTATAGCTTGCCATCGTACGCGTAATACTCCACACCTGGAGCCCATCGCTTAGGATGGTTAGACTCCGCTATATGTCATCCTGACGTAACACATTATCACATATAAGTATATAACAATTATTCTAGTTAGGACATATTTACAAGTTAATTATAAGAATCATAGAGTGTTTGGATTATGTATTAGCACACAATAATATATAGGTAACAGATTCGATGCGCATGACACATTTTAATAATGTAAATACGTTTTGCCGTCCTCAGCCATTGATTTACAAAGTACGTGATATACGATTTCATATTCAACTGTCATTTAAAAGAATCCGCAACTATATTTTTTGCAATGTCAACGGAACGTTAGTATACTTTTAAATCGTTTTTACAATGCAGATTATGTTAAAAAAATGTGCAAAATGTAAACGTGCTTCCTGCAAATATCAACCTTACGCGCAAAATTGGACACTTTCATATCTTTTACATGGACGGTATTGAGACACTCACTGTATACCTTGTTATTTCTACAAATTTATGTCCTCACGCATCCTTTTACAAAAAATTGGGTACAGTGTAACGGGCCTTTATCACTGATCTCAATACCATATATTGGTTATTATGGATAAATGATATATCTTATAGTGGAATATGGGTAAGGACCGGGGGACGTCAGCACCTCTGAATATTGCTGAAAAAAACTAATTAATAATTTGTTATGCGCATAAGGCTGTATTTTAGTCATAACGGCAGCGCTGATTTTTGTTTAAACGGTTCTTCAGGTGATACTGTAGACCGCCTACAGTATCAGCAGTTTAACAGTTTTGAGGTCAGCGCTTTTTATACAGTAAACTGTTTATGATGTCCTTAATATGGTGGTATGGGCACATAAAGTAGCTCATCATACGGCACAGCACCAAAGAACTTCTTTGCTGTGTCTATTGTAACGTTCATCGCATATTCAACTACGGGCTGTCCGAATTCCTCCGTTACGATTCTCCAGTTTTCGTTCAGAAACTGTAACACAGTTTCACCTGAAAATGAATAAATAATTTTTACTACATAAAACTTTATGCTGGAACGCAATGTCTGCACGCACGGTATCCACATTAAGCGGGATATGAGTGCATCTGTAAATAGCGTAACATATTTTTTTCACATCACTTTGTCACTTCAGAACTTTCATTTCTCTTTAGGCCACAGATGGCTCTCTTCGCTCATGCCAAGCTTCTCCTCACGCACCACCCGTTGCCTGCTTGTGCCGCGGAGCGCGCAGTATGGGTTTTTAATGGGGATAATTATTAAGTACACATCAAGTGCATCTGCTCAAAGCTGCAAGCAAATGGGGCAGCGGCATGAGAAGTATCGCGTTTTCCCATTCGCACTGTACACTTCCCTGCCCACTTTGGTAGAGTGTAAACCAGATAATAGAATATTGAAAACATCCGCAATATAGGTAAGATGCTAAGTTTATATATTTGGAATGAATAATTGCACATATTCGTAGTGTAAATGTTTTGTAAATCGAAGGCAATAAAGTGTATATGGTATTTAGTCATACTCGTAGAGTACAGTGGTATTTCAATTTGGGCACCTTCAATATCATAGAGGGCACTCAAAGCCTTTAGTCACGTTCCCAATTTAATTATGTTAGATGTCAAGCTATAATTTTCTGGGTATATGATATTATACGCGCCTTTAATGGCTGTGGTAAGTTACTAGCTTTATGCTCTTAGTGTCCGTTGGTCGTATATTTTATTGAGAACGAGGCGATTGGGAAGATAGTGTGGGTCGACCTTTGGGGTGATTAAATTATGTGCAGTAATCGGTTCTGTTCGTAGGCGGGCGATCGGCTGTCTTGGTGTTCGTTGATAAAAGCCTACATCCAGCTTAAATGTGTATAATGGACTATATGGAATTGTCTGGCGTGAACTTCCATGCTGAAACTAGTTATTTGGTTATGTTTTTGAGCGAAGTCCTCATGAGTGTCGTAAACAGTGAGACGATCACTATTTACCTTCCACAAATCCGTCCAAGCTCTGCAGCTTAAGCTTTTTCTATTTTAAGTACCAAATAGCTACTGGGCTATGTAAAGGTGAGCTGTGTTTCACAGGTTACTTTTATTATTATTATTGAAAATTAATGGGTTTTTTTTATAATATAGGTGAGCAAACGAGTAATCGGAGCCTTTTGACGACTACCGACGCCCATGAATATCCACGTAATTATTATGAATATACGTTGCCCTCCTTCCCCCAATGGGCTACTCACAAACCGCATTCGCATGATTGTTACGCAGATGCGTTGCCTTCTTATCAACAAATGGGCCACGAAACGAGACAGAGACACTGTCACTTTACGCCGGTATCAAGCGAGCGAGAGATACTTCCCCGTGAAGGCCCATTTACGTTCCTTAGGAGAATTTAGTGTCATGTAAAGTGCATAACTACCTCCTATGCGGCATGGAACTACCCCTTCCTATGCGGCATGGCACTACCTCTTCATAGGGTTCTAAATATTGACAATATAAATACTAAATTACCGCTACCTTAGCTCAACACGTGATGTCGTGATCACCGCTACTATGCCTGTGTTTGCAGCGGCCATCATTTGATATGATCGAAGGGAGCTCAAGGGAAATGTTAAAGTTGTTTCATGACCCGCAACGAATTTATTCAGAAGAACTTAAGGTCGATTTTCTTTTATAGTACAGGGGCACAAAACGACAACCGGCGCCCATTAACATCAGCATAATTATCCACTGTACACCTTTTCTCCTCCCCCCTACCAGTTGGCCACCGGCTACTCACAAACGGCTTGAAATGCGATACCGTAGGTGTCACTCTACGGCGGTATCAAGTTTGCGAGAGGAAGAAAAAAGGAAGCGATGAGGAGAGAATTCCGTTGCATAGGAGAATGTAGTGTCATGCACCATGTATAGCACTACCTCTTTCTATGCAGCATGGTACTACCTCTCACAAAAAATTATAAAAAATTACCTCTCACAAAAGAATACCTCTCACAAAAGATTACCTCTCACAAAAGATTACCTCTCACAAAAGATTACCTCTCACAAAAGATTACCTCTCACAAGAGACTCTGGCTTTACTCTTCAACTAAAGCAGAGATGGTGCAAGATTACAATGACTATAAAAGCAAAAATAATGACATAAAATTAAGTTCAGCTGCAACAATGCACCACGTAAAAGTTGCCATTACCCATTCTTTTTGAAATCCCAGCGATTAGGTTATCGTTACTTAATCAAAGTTTATTGTAACTTTGGCCCCTGAATAGAAGGATACAAATCCAAGTAACATCACATGTCCGGTGTGAGGTGAAGACGACGCCAACACATTCAGAGAACATATAAAATGAATTTGCTTCAACAAACGGTTACAGTTACAACAGAAATTTGTATATTTCAATTTCATATTGCACAATTATCTGTATTTGTATATTTCAATTTCATATTGCACAATTATCTGTATTTGTATTTCAATTTCATATTGCACAATTATCTGTATTTGTATATTTCAATTTCATATTGCACAATTATCTGTATTTGTATATTTCAATTTCATATTGCACAATTATCTGTATTTCTTGTTCACAACTATATCACGTTTAGTATTCGCACGATCATATAAAGTATAACCTCTTTGAGAGACAATTAAGGGGAAGCTAAAACTGGGCACTAGTCTCAAGCCGTGGTAAGGTGGGGCATTATAAACTTATTCTAATATCCTGGCTACTAAAATACTGCGTGTTATACCATATTTGGTATAATATTATGATTAAAAGTAACACTTGAACACTACGCAATGCTTCAAAAGATGTTCTGTGAAAAATAATTGCCTTCATTATGCATTTCGCCCGTTAAAGTAACTGTAATATTTTAAAAGCGTTCGCTGTTAAGTAATAATTAATTATGTTATAGATCAGATTTGAAGGCAACTAGACGAAGGAAGGCGTTTTATGGAATTGGAGGTAAAACGGGCCATTGGAGTTCTTGGGTAATTACCAATGCCCCGTATTTAATACTTACGGTTAATGATTATTCAGATGTGTTCCATCATCGGCCCATCTTCTCAATAGACCACCAGCTACTCACGGACCACACGATCCGTGTCATGTGGGGTTTGTGAGAGGCTATATAGCCATCATTGTTAAGGTTAAGGTTTTAAGTGATGGATAGGTAACCGAGATCGTTCCAATGTAATCGGTTGAAATGCAGCAGAGGCATTTCCTCGTCATGACCGTCAGCATCATCATCATTATCAGCCCCTATCGGTCCGCTGCTGGACATTGGCCTCGTTCAATGAACGCCAAGGCGGCTCCTCTACATTTCCTCGTACTTGTACTTATCTCAATAATAGAATCAATAATCATTCCATTGGTTACTTACTCAATTCAGGGTTTCCTTTGAACAAGTTGTTGATGGTGTAATACACTCTGTCACCATAGTCAAACGTGTATCTGTAGTTTCTTATCCCAAAATGGTCACGACCCTCTTTGTCCTTGAAATATTTAGTCTTTATGTTCAGTTTGATGACGGAGTTTACTGAAATAAGGTCGTCAGTAAAATTAATAATAAGTTCATATGCGTTTTGGTATGGGTGGATTATTCTAAGATGGTATAATTAAAAAAAATCACAAACATTACATCTTTAACTGACTTCAAATTCAACATTCGTTCCTGATTGCTATTAACTAACAGGTATAGTAAAGTATAATGTAATCATCTACCATTATAGAAGAATTTCGACAAGATATGGATCAAATACGTATCTAATAATTTGACCTTGAAACTTTCTGAAACGTTGCGATTGTAAAAATACTTAAATAAACCGTGATAAATGTATGATTATAATACATAATAATCGTCTGCATACATTAATGTATGGACACATAAATGACCAACTATTTTCGTACGATTCGAGAAAATAAAATACAGAAGCGTATTCGGTGTCGGGCTCGATAACATCGTTAAATCGAATTGATAGCTTTTGCAGCTCACCGCCAATACCGCCCTTCCGTCCCCGCCCTTACAACATTTTCCTCCATTTTTATCGCGATCCCCTTTTGTTTTAATGTTACATAACACTTGATCTCTCTTTGTAACTGCATCGTGGGTATTTTCAACCCGAGTCGTGAGATTCCAGTACCGGGTCAAAAGTTTAATAGAATATAATAGAATTAGACTTTGTTCAGTAACAGAGTTCAGGGGCACAAAGAGCAACACCCTCGGTTCAGTTAGCTTCGCCCAGGTATCAGGTTTCACCCTAGGTTACTGAGCCCCTCTGCCAATACAAAGCTTGAACCATTTCTTTTCCTACGAGACTTGCGAAAGGAACAATTATGAGGTCTAATAACGTTTTAAATATTCTAGAAAATTACTAATTGCTTGCGGTTTTAACGCTTCAGTTTTCCATCTAGATCCTTTGGTCTGGTTCGAGATAGATATAGTACCTAATCTGATCTAAAAAATATCAATAGTAATATTTACCTATTTTAATTTTCGAATCTCCTTCACCGTTTATTGGAAATAAAAGCAATCTTCCAACAGCCGTGTATTTTCCTTTGATGGTGATGTTGCAACGTATTTCCAAAATAAATATGTTCTTCTCCAAGTAGGCCCTATAAAAAAGAGAAGTATAAAAACAGGGAGAGATGTTTAAATCGAAATTATTGCAATTTTTATATGGCTTCATAAAAAACAGAAAAAAGTGTCGCTTATTTCTACTTTTTTTGTACCAACTATTGTTTCCGACAATATTTATTTTTCAATGTTACTCTTCTCTAATTAATTATTATATACCCACATAAAATTGTATAATAATGTATAGGTATTCGAAATGGGATGTATGGCTGGGCCATCCTTTTCACCATTTCCTTAAAGGAACACCGGAATTTCATAAACCTCACTATAAGCGATAACATATATGTGATTTAAAATTTTATACTACCCCTAACACAAAATAAGGCTCTCTTGGCGATTTTTGCTAACCTTGCCAATTATTCAAATTGATAGCTGTACTGCCGCTCATCGTGCGGTTTCTGTATTTCCTGTGGATCATTGACAGTTAGACAGGAAGCATGTCTGCTTAAAACTATGTGGATGTTTGTGGGCGTCGGTAGTAATATAAAGGCTTCAACTGTTTCTTTATGTATAGGAGATAATTTGATATCGACACATAAAATTTTATTGCATTTTACAAGCATTTTGGCAGAGATAGTACCGTGCATAGCACATGACACTACAACCTCCTGTGCAACTGAATTGGGCCGGCACGTCCGGGCGGTACCTCTCGCTCACCGCCGCTCACCGATACCGCCGTAAAGTGACATCTTCAGTGTTGTGCTTCGGACGGGTTGCGTTTCGCGCCGGTGGCCCATTGGGAGGTGGGCAGGGCGGACAACGCATCGGCATAGTGATTATGTGGATGCTCATCGGGGTCGGTATATATATATATATATATATATATATATATATATATATATGTAAAAACACAAAAACTTACTCAACATTGAGCACCTGACATTTTCGAAGTCCGGTGACTTTCCCATCCAAAAATGTTACTCTGACCCCCGGCAGCTGAATTGGTAGTTCATCAATTACAAATGGATCCAACGCCGGAACTCCAATATGGGGGAGGCCCTTAGAAAATTCTGGAATGGCATCTTGGGTCGCTTTTATTAAGCACGCCGATTCTGTAGAATTACATGGGTGAATGAAGTCCGCTGAAAGGTGGAAGACCCTTATTAATCGTTGTGTTAAGACGTCGAGATCACAGTATAAAAACAGATGGTATATGTATAAAATATATTATACTTGGATCTATCGGAGTACGATCTCCGTGCAGTCCGGGATGGATGCGAGTAGCAGGAGTTCGTTCGTCTTGGCGTTCATTGAGACAGGCCTTTGTCCAGCATTGGACCGGTAAGGGCTAATAATTATGATGATAGTTGTTTTTGATGATGATATATGTTGATTGTATAGTGTTTTGCTGTAGTAAATTTTAAAGGTTTCCATGGTCTATATGACACATGCCGTTTAATGTTACGGGACGTGTATAAGGATAGTTGAGCTCGTCTTTTGGTTTGGCTTGTCAGAGGAGGCCGGCCTCCTCCCCCACCCTCTGACGGGTGGGGTCGATTTGCGCTTCAAATCGGCTAGAAGTCCTGATCATAATCATAATTTTATTTTTATTTTTAGAGCTCTCTAAGATGGCGTTTTATTATATCTACATTCATCTAAGCTCGCGACTTACGGATTCGAACCCGGGCTCGTTTCCGTAAGCGGTGTCTGAGTTTGTCATTCTGTCAGTCATATGTCTTATAGCTGTGTCATATGTGAGATTTCAACGCTCGACCGGTACGAGCCGTGTTTATAGGATTGGTTCTAACAGGAAAAACGCACCAACCAGCCATATAACAAGACTTAATAAAGTGTCGACATGTTCACGAACGTGTGCGGGATCCGCAAGTCGCAACTAACAATTTGTTTAGCGTGCTGCGTGCCGAGTGCGTCGGTTCGCTCCCGGCGGCGCACGTGCGCATCCCGAGCACCGCGCGCGCCACAACACATTGCGGCCCGGAGCCCACAGTCCACAGTCCATAGTCAACTAACGTTACAGGATTGTCAACGTTATTACTCAGCAGTAAATAAAAATGCAGCACCAGAGCACACTTCGCCTCATGACCAATGTGTCTAGACCCACGATGCCGTAAACAAATAGTGAAGGGTGTAGATACGGATAATAACCATACAATTTAAAATAAAGGAATAGGGCAATTTTACGCTGCACACTTTCCACCGTTATGATTATAAAACTTAATTAATTTAAGGCATTATATTGTAAAAGGCTACGCATATGCGCATATATGTAAAATACAAAAACATAACAGATGTTTTATTTTTAAACCCTTGTAGGATTTTTGACAAATAACTGATATGTCTTCGTTAAATGTGACAGACGAATCAAAAAGCGATCCCAAGTCGCGAATATTATGAACTCGAGTCAACGCATTGCCCTCCATACTATACGAATATGTTACCAGCGTACGAGATCGATTGCAGCCCATAATTTCTAAATAGTATGGGTTTCCAAAATTTTTTTTGTTACTGCGAAATATTTGGTAACTTCAAATATTTTATTGCTCCTAAAGTTGTAAAAAAAGTACTACCTTTCTTACTTTTAAAACACAGAGAGTGAAAAGTGGTCTATAGAATTTAATATAAACTTCAAGCAAAAATTGGTTGGAACAAAATCGATTTGGCAGTACAAGAGATATGCGAGACGACCGGCTGGCTCATTTGGTAACGTGGCGGTTATTCCGCGTTACGCCAGAGATCTCGGTTTCGAATCACGCCTAGGTTATGGATGTTTTTATATATGTATTATATGTATTTCCATAATAAAAATCTTAAATATATAAAAATTCTTAAATTTATAAAAATATTACGTACATTCCCGTTAACTAGCACCTGTGACACAAATCCTGAAGGTACTTAGCACAGGAATGAGCTAGCTTGGTGCGATATGTGCACAGATATTATTATTATTATTATATTCTACGCGCGATGCGGTGTTAAGATAAAATTGTTTTAAAGGGATAAATCTGTTTACCTTCTTTTGTCAATTTTTGACAAATAAAAACTAAAGATGTCAGTGAAATTTGTTCTCAAATAATGGATCTGCTCGCCTTCTTTTGTGATTTTTTCTCCTACACTAAAAACCAATTGTGCGTAGAAGAATGCGTGGGCAGCCGCTATTCATAAAATATTTTATCGATTTAATTTCATTTTTAATTATAAGATTATAATAACTTTTAGTATAATGTCTGAAATTATATCCAGATACAATGAAGAGCATGTGTAACATAAAATATTATATATGACGGGAAGGAAACGATTATCGTCGTTCATTGTAAAATTGCACTAATATATTCCAAAGAACTTTATTTATAAACGTAATTGCAGTAATTTTCGCAAAAATAATGAAAGTGGCACGTAATAAAAAGGGATATCATAACGATCTCCAAGTTACGTGTGTACTCCGTGGCGTCTCGAGGAAAAGTGCCACGCGCACGTGATCGCTAGTCAAATGACATTAGTTGTGACAAACGTCGAAGTCAACTGACGGCCACAAACTATCGAAACATCAACATATTGAATG
>JAFELO010001225.1:160099-170719 GCA_017140195.1 Eumaeus atala | reverse complement strand
TATATATATATATATATATAGGTATATATATATTTTTTTACGATGCGCGCGCACACCGCCACGAAGAATTGATACCCTGATGATACCTATGTCACAATTTTCATAAATACCATATATTTTTTATACCGCTGGCATACAACATTTCTCAAGGAGAACACTTCAAACGCTGAGTAAATAGGTATCAATGTGATAAAGTTCGGTATTTGGTAAGTAGGTGAGTATGGTAGAGTAATAATCATGCCACTGTTAGGTAATTGCGCGGTATTTCACCATTGATGCACGATATTGAGATAGTGTTGTGAAAATACGTGTCGAGCGTAAAACTAAAATTGATGAGAATCCACAGATAATGCGATTCGATGAACATGTAGCATTTATCAGGATGTAGTTTTACTTGTCTGAACTGTACTATGGATATTCTCTTTGCCTGTCCTGCTACTAAGGAGGACAAATTAACTGTACTTTTGATGACCATTGACTCCCAAAGATATCCACACAATTGTTACGCAGATGTGTTACCAACATTATAACACGAAATAGTGGCCAACCGTGTATTTCGGAAATGGTGTGTTTTAGTTAAACATTTTCTATTAACAAATGAAGGCTCATAAAATTGAAATTCTCTACATTAAAATGTCACAAATCATTTTAAAGACATACTAGCTATTCATCCCGGCTGCGCGCGTAAATAACAGAGGCTAAAGTAACGCTCTATCTATTTAAGGGTGAAAACCGCATGATCCGTACAGTAGATTTTAAGAAATTCGACCACATATCGACAGACAAGCAACTTTGGAAAGGCTCCGATTGCAAGTTTTCCCGTTTAGAAAGAATGTCCATATATTTTTCTTTTTACTATCGCAAAACGTACTTACATTTATTTAAAAGGTGTAGGGCATATCCATTTAGTAGGGTTACATTTTATGCAAATTTAAATTAAGTGACGCAAAGAGGTGATAAGCATCTGCTTACCCTTTCATGCTACAAAGGCGCGGTACAGTGTTCCAGCAAGAATATCTATGAGTCAAAAATATTCACGGATAAAGGTAACAAACCATAACTATACAACTAAAGACTATAATATAATTAGGGTATTTGGCTTATTTTTGTTTGTTTGAATGCAGTACTCTCTGTAAATAATGATTCGATTGGATTTTTTTATTTTTTTTAGAGGGCCCATTTATTAGTAAAGTCACTTTATGATTTACCCGATGAAAACGCAGGGTGCTGCTTCTCCCCACCATGGTTCAAGCCTTGTCGTGGCGGTGAGGCTCAGTAGCCTGGGGTTATCCGAGACACCTTGGGCGAAGCCAATTGAACCGAGGAGGTGGCGGCTATTAGTACCCCTCCTATTAGAAGAGGGGACTTAAGAGCAAGAGGAGGTGCCGCTCTTTGTACCCCTCTTATAAGAAGAGGGGACAAAAGTTCAAGAAGTGGCGGCGAATTTGCGCACGGGGCAAGGGGCGAGGATGGGAACCTCACCCCATTGCACTGTCCCAAAGTCGGTGGGGTTGTCCTGTGGTGCGGGACAACCCCATCTGTAGAGGTGGCGTCGGTCCCTTCGGGGGCTGACTTGCCGTCGAGGTGCCCTGATGATTTGTTGTTCCGGGGCACCTCATCAAAGACGGCACTGGTGGCACTCGCGGTGGTTTTTGTGGGTATTCGGCACTATATGTGCCGCGAGCCCCACACACCACTGGACCCCACCCAGGGCCAGTGAAGGCGCGTAAATGCGTTTTCCCGCGTCAACAAAAAAAAGGCTTCTAATATATTTATAAATATTACGTTAAAATTGGTCCATTGGGGAGGAGCAGGACATGTACTTATGTGGATGTTCTTGGGCGACGGTAGTCGTTCCTTCTTTGCCCCCTGTTATATTAAGAAAAAAGTTCCCCAAAGCTCTCTTTCTACTGACCGTAATTTTATGGCGTTTTCATCCAAAGATAGAGCGGTTCTCTAGGGAGATTTTAGTGTATTAGTAGATGCGGCAAAATTTATTCACAGACACAGCGGATCGCTAGTATGTCGTAATAAAATGTTAGTAATAGCCATTGTGTGCATGTCTAGTCAGGTCTTCACCATCGCGATGTGTGTATCAAGATGGTAAGACTGCGAGTACCTCACTACGAGTACCTCACTACGAGTACCTTCGCAAAGGGATTGTTAAATAATTGTGTAATTATTTTTTTATAGTATAGGGGGATAAACGATCAATCGGAGTCTTTCAAAGACTAGCGACGCCCATGAACATCAGCATAATTATGCGGATACGTTATCCTCCTTTTCATCTCCCTCCCAATGAGCCATGTATTCGCAATCGTAGACAAAAATTAGGCTAAAATGTAACATTCAAAACCCAAAACAAATCTGATCAGTAGTTATTACGAGTATCAGCTGGCCATCGGATATTAGTTTTTCGTGCATACATTGTATGTTGAAAAATACATCCGTTGCGCGAGGATACTGGGGACTTGGCCCTATGAAACAGTTAATAAATCTGCTCGTGGAAGGTCGAGCCTCGGTAATGTGAAAGGGAAATAACTCTTGGCATAACTTTAAAGCTATACCTGTATTCCATTGTTAAGTCTAACTTTCAAAGTCAAGAACATAATATTTTTATAATACGTTGTTGATTGAGGAGTTTCTTTTTAGAGTAGGGATAAGGGAAGAATGAGCAGTCGATGTCTTTTGGTGACTACCAGCTCCACCAAAAAACCGTTTAATTCTATTGCAGCTTTTTCTCGTCTAAACGAGGGTATTATGTGAGCCAGAGGTACCTGCCCAGTCGTGCCGGCACAAATCCGTTGCATAGGAGGATGTAGTGTCACTCCTCTCCTCCTATGTAGCATGGCGCTACCTCTTCCTATGAATCTACGGCGGTCGACCGATTCAGCTGCAATGCAGCAATAGCAGTTCTCAGAAAGTTTACTCCATATTACACGCAGCAGGAATCAGATTATAATAATATTTATTATGACGTGGTTCTAATGTTTATTTATGGAGCTATATGCCTCGCACTTGATTTTTATACCCTTCCTACTTGATTTATATGCTACAAATAACTTCCAACATCTAAATTAAAATATTAATAGTGTTATCTTTTTTTACGTAATTACGATGACATATTGACATATGCAGAGTGACGTTCTTTCCGGTGTTTTCAATTTGCTCTTTTTTCTATACAATTTTTTTCGTGTCTTTTATACTCTGTCTTATCTGTATGATTTAAACCAATTTCTTTTTATTTATTGTGGAGCATTGATTTAAACCAATTTCAAATGAATAATTGTAGTTAGTTTTCAATGAAAACCTTAATAACTGTTAAAAGCTACAATTTAAATTTGACATCAATTAATGTTTTACATTCATACCAACATTACATACACGATTCATAATATTTGCTCAATAAGAACACAAAGAAAGGGAATGATAAAGTTTTATGCTACCCTCATAATAAAATAAGCTTAATACTGATTTTGAAAATCCAAAACTAGATTAAGCTTAATTCATAAATGAAATAAGGTTACTGTAGTCTTGGATTTTTAACATATCCAACATTAAATATGGTCTACGATCAGATTGGAGATAAAGCCAATTCTAAATCTTATCTCATTAGCCGTTAGGTCTTAAGCCTTTTAGAGTATAAGTGGTCTGAAGTAGGTCAAGGTCATGTCTACGATATGTGTAACCTTCATTACCGGCCGTTCGTAAATCAACACAATTGTATATAGGATAATTAAATTTAATTATTATTAATTAATATCAATTAATAATAGTTATTGTTATGATACAAGATGGGGATTATAATACCTCAATAAATTGAACGTCGTGTATTGTGTAATGACATTCGTAGTCTAAATACATACAAAAACGATTCGCGATTTGGCTATAGATATAATACTACCGTACTGGGTCGGTATTCTGAGACTATCGCGCCCGAGTCTTTTCACACGTCGGAAGTTGAAGGGGGATGCCCCACAAGTTATGATCCTTTCCATGAGCTAAGCATTCACGTCATCGCGGAGGTCATTTTAGTTACCGGGCGCGAGCTGGCCTGATGTTAATAGTTAACTTAGCTGTTATAAACACTCTCATGTCGAGATGAATCTCTCCCATCTGACTGCAACCGAAACAGGCTGGCGCGACCAGGGAGGAACGTCTCTCAGGCCATACCGCCACTAATTGATTGTGATGCTGATGCGTTTGGTGTGACATGTGTATCCAGGGCACCGCATCTGTATGACTATAATGCGAATGTCAATAGCCGTCAATAGTTTTCAAAAGCTTCGATTTCACGCTTGTCCCCTATGCAATGATAAAATCTACATCCACATAATGACTATGCCGATGCGTTGCACTCCTTTCCCCCGCCTCAATGGGCCACTTTTTACCTCTTTACTTGGCGACAGGAAATTCAGATACCCGTAATGTACCTATATTTATTATATAGTAAAGGTCTAGTTATTGATGTTGTCGGAATTATAATACTTATTAAGGTTGATTGTTTCGTTGAACGCAGAATTACTGGTTAGATTTGAAAAGTATCTTAGTGTTTGGCATCCCATTTAACGAAGAAGGATCTAGGTACTAAAATATTAGGTTAAAAAAAGTACGAATTGAATCTAGTATAGTATACAATATAGAAAGAAATTATAACCAAAGAAGACCTTTGCTATCGAGTTGATAAGAGCTCATAGATAATTCTGCAAAGACTAAATATGATAAGATTATATTTTAAAAGCAGACATAGATGCGTCTCCTTGTGTACGTCGAGATACTCGACTTCACAAAAAGATGAGCTTGTATATTCGTCTGAATGGAACCTTTTTATGTAAGTTTTTTCTTGGGAATGTGTATTATTTAGACCTCAGTAATAAAGTCCTCCTAGCCGAATTCAGCTGCAGCGACCATCTCAACTTAGGCAATCCAACAGTGCACCGTGTAGCAAACTCTACAAAACACAATAGTATACAAATGCGCTGTCACAAGTACTGACTTTGGTTATGTGCTCGCTTGAGGCGTGCTCTCTGTGAAGCCACGAGAAAATTCACATTCTCTGTTTCCAATTCAGTTTACTAGGAGGATTTTTTCTCTTCTCCTTATTCTCCTATTCCAATAAGTTGGCAGTTCGACAGGGAACAAGCACAGGAACCGGGCCGATGACTTTTCGAGCTCTCAGAAATAGCTCACAACACAGTGTTTGCACATTTTTCACCCATGGATAGATCGATTACCGCTGGTTTTATAGAGCGATTACCTCAGATTTTGGGAAATTCGAATCATAAGGGTGAAACTTTGCGGGTTTATTACGCGGGTGAAAGTGCAGAGGCTACTGGTTCTTATGTACGCAATGCGTTTCAGTAGAATAGCACGGCCCTTATCGTAATTATTGTGCAAATGTTAGTGTCACGCATGAAAAAATATGAGCATTCATGCGAGCACGTTGTGTAAGATATAGGATGTTGCAGTTGCCTAGAGTACAAGTGAATTCAGGTCAAGGACGGAAGTTACTAACTCCTTGCATTTTCATTAATTAGCTATGCCAATAAAATTAATTTATTATTACTGTTAGTAATTAAGTTTTTCTTTCTTTTCCCAGATATTTTGTTCTACGGTCTAACTTTTTATATTTTGCCTTTGTTATTATATATAGGGTTGTCCTGTTACATGTGGCTCATTAAGTTTAAGGGATTAGGATAGGAATTATATTTTTATGTGTAAAGAGAATATTACTGGCTCGACCCTACGGTTTCGCCCGCGTAACTCCGTTCCCATTAGTAACAGCTTCATGATAAATGAATTCCTCACAGTAGTTCCTAGGATTAGCAATCAAATAAACTTATTTAACTTTATATTGTTAGTAAAGATTTAATAAGGTATAAAATTATAAAATCTAATTTAGGTGGCATTGTTGGTCATGAACTGTATCTAAAACTCTATCTACTTTAGTTTTACTACATTGTAAAATAATTAATTTATTTCAATTTTATTAAAGATGTAGGTATGAACAGAAAATAATTAAATTTGTAAGTGGCAAGGCGCGAAAAATTGTTAACAGATACAATTATTTAAAGAACAATTTTTCTACAGATGTCGTAATTGAAGTACCATCTCTCTTTAGAAATCCTTATAAGATCTACCCTAAGGAATTCCAGTATAGTATGCATTACATATTTGACATGCAATTAAAGTACTACATTTTTTATTTGAATCAAATTTTTTAATATATAGTTACTTACGTGCAATTCGTCCTGCTGAACTGACGAATGCCAACGGAACTGCAAGTACGATGAAAATCAAAATATGTCGCTCACACATCGCGGCAATATACACTATGATTCAAAACTCCAACCGTCTTTTGTCAATGAAACACGCCTGACCGTGGAGGCCTAAGTACTTTCGGCAATGGTGTATGCAAATATCTAATTCTTTCCCATTTCCGGTTGCATAAATGATAACTTGCTAAGCTTCACGCAACGCTGGCCTCCAGTCCGTATTATAAATGTGTTCTAAGCGCACGCTATGCGTCCACCGTGTGCATTTAAAAGGCCTATTCTGGTGGCGGCAAATCGTGTTGTTGGCAATTGGCACATCGCATGCGTCCAAATCAGATAGCTGGTTGGTTTAGTGTTGCAAAATGTTGACATTGCTTGTTGTTTGTACTCACGGGGATTTGACATTATGGTAACTAAGGTTAACGTACTGCTATAAGGTTTATTTGTGGACTACCTTGTAATACTAGTTTAAGATAAACCGTAGATCTAAGGGAATAGGAGTAATAGGAAGTGATTTTTCATTTTATAATGTTTTCATTTTGAGGTTAGGAAGGAATAACACTTCTTGTGTTACTCCTATCTGAGACGGAAATTTAGACACTTGGAATAAAATGTTATTCTTCAATAAAGTATTTTAAGCAACGGATATTTTAAATTTATATAATGTTTGTTATTATAGCTATAAAGACTTTATTGTTTCTGAACTTTTAAACGTAATCTAATAAATATTGTACAAGCTTTCAAGATAAGAGAAATTCACAGAGGGAACATGTAGATGGCTTGTAGCAAAATAATCGTTCTTTCTAGGAGACTTTATATAAAAGTTTTTTTTTTTTTTCGAAACGAATGTTATTTTGGAAAAATCATTATAAACAGAATATATTTTGTTGTGTTTTGGAATTATGAGAGAATAATAATGATAGGCAATATCCATAGTGTTAACAAATTAACATATTGTGGCGATCTCGTGGCCAGCGGGACCTTCTGTGTCTTTAAATGAATTTGTCATAACTATTACCACACCGCTAGCTACCTGGCTCCCGGCTATTAGTAGAAATTGATAAATCCAAATAATAGGGTTGGTTTAATCACGGGATTCGAAAAAAAATCCTTACGAGTGTAATATAATATGATATTTGGACGCCCATACGCCCCATCAATATTCAAGTGTTGCCGCGGCGATGTGGCTCATTAGCCTGAGGTATGAGGATGGGTACCGCACTCTATTACACTTGATCAAAAGTGGCGGAGTTGTCCTGTGGAGGTGGTATCAGTCCCATATGGGGCTAATAAGCCGTCGAGGTGCCCCGGAGCTACAGATCATCATGGCCCTGCACTACTGGATGGGGTTATCCAGTCCATCCAACTTTAGTGTGTAATGGGATAGAGCGAGTTTTCCATCCTCGCCCCTTGTCCCGTGCGCAGAAGCTCATCCTCCTGTTGCTCTTTAGTCCTCTCTTCTTATAAGAGCAGCCCCCTCGGTTCATTTGGCTTCGCCTGGGCTATCTTAGGTTACTGAGCTCCCCCACCATGGTTCAAGCCTTGTCGTGGCGTCGGGCTCAGTAGCCTGGGGTGATCCGAGACACCTTGGGTGAAGCCAATTGAACCGAGGAGTTGGCGGCTCTTAGTATCCCTCCTACAAGATGAGGGGACCACAGAGCAGGAGGAGGTCTTTGTAATTTATGACGAAGAGACCGCCCCAGAACTTAGAGTGAAGTGAGAAGTTTAGGGTTACATTTTTTTAATTCTGTACGCTAAGGTAAAAAAGAGGATAGCTTGACAGATAAATTTAAACTTTCTGTTGTCGCTATAACAAAAATATCTTTTAAAAGTTGGTAAATTATTTTTATGTCAATGGAAAAATTCACGTCATCTAGTGATTTTTTCCAGAGACTTAACAAATCTGGAAACATTACATAATTTGTGAATGTAGTCCGTTTCATACGTCGTTCGCATATTTAACTTTATCAAATTATATAAGTATCCGATATCACGCGACGAATAAGCTCGCTGAAGAGGCAATGCTGCTCACACACTAAAAAGCACAGATGGCAGATGGGCCAGTGAAGTTATGGAGTGGAGGCCGCGTTTAACAAAACGAAGTGTTGGTCCACCGTTCATCAGGTGGGAAGACGATCTTCGTGCAGTAGTCGGTCCGGGATGGATGCGAGTAGCAGGATCGGTCGTCTTGGCGTTCCTTGAGAGTGGCCTATGTCCAGTAGTGGACCGGTGAGGGCCCATAATGATAATGATGAAGATGGTGATACAAGTAGTGAAGTAATATGTCTCCCGCTGGCAAGGGACTTTTGGTGTGCGAGTCCAACTCGGACTTGGCCGACACTTTTCTTCTGTCAAGGCTTCAAGCTGAGATTCTTGACAATGTGAAATTACAACCTGGTCCTCTGGGGATTAATACTTATATTTTTTACCCTTGTCTGGTAAAATCCACCCTGGATTGAAAAGTATTCAGCCTAACCAAGAAAATAAACAAACTAAATCAGTTATATTTTTATTTTTATACATACTCGCCATCAAGTTCCTATTTAAAGCATTTAGACCGTTGAAAAAAAATGATTTTTTCCTAGAGTCAAAATGTGCGTCTGTTGCAGTCTCAACCCCGTCGTTTGTCAAAAATCTTGGACCTCCCAAGTGCGTTTTAGGTTAGGGGACAGTTAGAAGTATGACGGTTCCCGATCAGGCGAAAAAGGCGGATGCAGTAATAGTTCAAAGCCACAATTGTGGATTTCAGCCGTTGATTGCAAAGACGTGTGAACACGGGCGTTATCTCAATGAAACAGTACTTTACCCTTGAGAATTCCTGGATGCTTTTCTTTCATTTCCTCCCATAAATCACGTAGTAAGACACATCAGTAATCACACCCTTCGAGTCCCAGAATACTGAAGCCATTACATTATTTGCCCACATAATCGTCTTAACCTTTTCAGGGGGTGGTGAACCAGGTCTTCTCCACTGTTTCGATTGTTGATTTATTTCTGGTGTACGCTAATAAAACCATGCTTTGTCCATTGTAACAAGCCGATACAAAAAATCATCTGTACCGGCTTCAAATGACTCGAAGTATCGCACACGCTTCGACGTTCATACAATGAAATAGTCTGAGCTGAACTAAACAACGTGGGTAGATTTATGAACCTGTATGTAAGGCCGAGTAATTTTCAGTTCACTCGTGACCATGGTTGCTGTAACGCTTCTGAAACGTTGGGCTACATAAATAATTTAATAAACCGCGATAAAATCCGTAAAATTAGTTTTATTGTAACGAGTACTTTTCAATCTACCAAGTTATTATTAGTACAGGGAAAAATAACTTTACAACATTATGTCAAGTATTTTTTATATTCAAGTAAGATTGTGTTGGTTTTTTCCTCCGTTGCAATAAAAAAAAATATAGTCGTGCGTCGTTGCGATATCCCGAAACCAAACGAGACCAAGGTGTTCATTCAAATCAAAACTAGAGGCCATGTTACATAAACATGCCTTAACATTTACCAACGTTGTATAAATTTGTATCAAATATTTACCAATGGCCCTTCAATTATATGCTAGAGAAAGTAAATGGGCCGATTCGAAGCATGTGGGCGATCTCTGCCCAGCAGCAGCAGTTTTGCTTTAAGTTCGAAATTGGTAGTGAGTGCTATTCTACACTCATAGCCCTGGGAGGTACAACTCTCCTACATGTTACCGACTTAAAAGTAATGGGTGTTTCGTGCGAATTGTGAGTCGACCCAATGGAAAGGATGTAGTGAAGGAGGGCATCTGTGAATGTTAATTGTATAATATTGATAATGAATGTTTTTTTATTACGTACGGATGAAACCAGCGATCCTAACTATTTATGGTTGATCATAATTAATTTCCAATATTATTGCTGTTGACATTATGATCTCTACACGATTTATTACTTACTGTAAAAAAAGGTAATTATTATGTCATTTAGGTGCTAATGCACTTCGGTAATTTTAAATAAATTGTCCTTACGCTAATGTCCCAAGAATTCTTAGTTGCATACATTGAGAGATATTTTTTGTCTTAAAATAGAATTGCGCGTACATATTTATTAGTTTAACTTTTATCAGTTAAACTTGTAATAAATAATTGTATAATAAATTAGATTAAGTATGTAATATTTATGAATATTAAAACTAATAAAGTGCTCGAGCAAATTTTCATTTTAAAATAAAATTTGTAATAATTATTCGGTGCAACTGTTGTAATGCATACGCTTATATTATGTACATTGTAATAAAATGTATCTACATATTGCATTACTAAGACAGTTTCCAAAGTGTGATCTGAATCAATACGTAAACTGAAATCCCCCCC
>JAFELO010001225.1:117122-152598 GCA_017140195.1 Eumaeus atala | reverse complement strand
AATTCGATAAAGTCAAATACTGGCAAGTTATAAATTAAAATCAAACAATGATTTAAATTAATCAAACAAACCATTTTTTTAAATATTCGCGTAGTTCATTGAACGTACAACTACATTTCCAAGGAATAGGTAAGCGGTATCCGTTTTAAAAGTATTGTATATTAGGGCGTGGGTGCACTCGGCGGAACTGCACGCAATGGTGACAGGCGATGGTACGCGACCCTTTTAAGTAATCCACACTAGAACTACACCTGCACGACGCTGCGCTGAACAATAGTCTGGCAACAAAAGATTGAATAATAGTTTTAATTGTTGTAATTTATGTTAAAGTTTTCATATTTCAATTAGCGCCACGTGTGATTTTCTACCGGAAGGACATAGGTTTTATTGTTGCGTTCGTTTCTGCGAGCGATTCGTGTTAGTAGTACGTATTTCCGTTAGGAATATTTTAATACCTTGATGGAAGATCCGACTGTATGAATGCAGAAGCGCGCAGGCTTTACAAGGACCTGCATGCTGTTCCATAGAACGTGGCGCTCGGTGGGACATGAACTCAGTCGTAATCACTTGTGCGTTTGGAGAGTGTTAAAAGAGGGTGGCTAGCATCCGTATCACTATCGTCGAGTGCAATGTCCTCTGTCATGTGACTACGTATATAATGGAGCCTAGCAGGCGCGTTTCAGATAGGGCCCGATAAGTCGGTGACTTCTGACGCCTGACCTAAAACTACCTGAACCGCTTCCTGTTCACTGAAGAGTGGACACTCATTCGTAATAACGAGTGTTTTCAATGTAAACAATGAGCAGATAAAATGTTCGGCTGTAAACGCCCATGCTATAAAACCAAGTGCTAGATCTCGTACGCTCGAAACATTATTTATCGTTGTGAAGTGTGAAGAATTACGGAGACAGGTATATTGAACAACATTTTCGCAAAGTAGATGTTACGATTAACTAAATTAATAGAATAGTGAAAAATTTCATCAATAAATAATTTGATAAATGTTTCACTCAAAATACAATCAGCGGAGGACCACGTGACCAGTTCATGTGCGCGCGCGGTGGAGTTTGTAATATCTCGAACAAACAGTACCGTGAGGAACAGCAGTCGTGAAACATATTTTATTATTTATAATATTGTCGTGAATTAATGTTTATTTTGATTTTTTAAATAGATCAGATCCGTTTTTATTACATATTGTTGCATCCGTGAGCAATCACGGATTGATATGGACAATAAGATTAGAGTTCAGCATAAGATGTTGTTTCTTATATTTTATAATTCAAAAGTCAAGGCATTACAATCCTGCAAGCTAAGTTAATTATACTCGTAATATCAATACGTCGTTGTGTCGTGATGTGTTGATGGTAGCCCAAGTCCATGACTCTAATATTCCTAGAAGCTATGTTGATGTGGAGCAAAGTCAAAGTAACCTCCGACTCCAGGGATGGTGATTGAGAAGTATCGTCAGGGCAGCTCGGATTTTCGCCCAAAGAACCAGACCGTAACTTATAACATTAAGTAACAATAATTTACTTAATTTTATAATATTACGGGTAGGTCTCTTGGGTAACAATCCTTACCATATAATTCGGGTTGACTTGATGGGACTTCTCAGTCACGTAAGATTACATATATACATAATAATATATTACGTGAGAGTTTCTGATTAGAGCATCGTCTTGTTTTATAATTGTTTAGGGTGTACTTTCAATCTTAGACTACCTTTATTTTCACTTTGTGTGTCAATAGAACTTCGTTATTTGTTAAATTTGTATGAAGAAACATTAATAAAATTCTGATTTTTTTTAATAATTACAGAAAGTACTAAAGGCATCAACGTATGCTTTACTGCAATCCAATTTAGTTGCCCAAACTAGTGACTATCACACACGGGTTAATGAAAATGAAATGTTACTAAAACTAGTAGTTTATTTTAGGGTTACCGAAGCGATTGAGCAGAATAGAGGGTCGAAGGTTTTTGTGGAGAAGCTTGGAAGAAGACATCTGACAAAGATTAGGACTGATTATGGGGTTACCGTTTCTTCTAAGCCTGGGATCTTATCTGAGATCGAAGCTTTCTATAGCAAGTTGTATACGTCGCGCGCTCCTCATCCCGATAACATAAAAACCGATGAAAGCCTGACACGACATTTGTCAGGCGATCTGCCGAACGTCAGCCTGAGTGAGATTAGTCAGCCACTTGCGCAGCTTAAAGAGGGAAAAGCTTCAGGGAGGGACAGAATTACAGTTGAGCTTCTCAGAGCAGGAAGCAAACCTGTGTTAAGAGAGCTAAAAAAGATTTTTAATTTCGTCCTTCAGCGGGGCGTACCTCGAAAGGCATGGCTTATTGATTAATTGACGTTGTTTTGTTTTCTAAGAAGGGTGACAAATTACTTCTTCAAAATTACATACCGACTTTACTTCTCGGTCATATTTACAAGTTGTTCTCAAGAGTCTTACGGAATTATCTCACCACAAAGCTTGACGAATTCCAGCCATCGCAGCAGGCTGGGTTTCCCAGAGGATTTAGCACCATGGACCATATTTTCAACACAAAGACACGATTACAATCAGCCGCTGTGTGGCTTTGTAGACTATGAAAATGCTTTTGACTCTGTCAAGACCTAGGCTATTCTGGAAGCTTTACAGCGATTTCAGGTCGATTGGCGATACGTCGAAGTACCGAGCGCATTGTATGACGCTGCTTTTATGTCCGTTCTGATTGCGGGAGGTCAAACAAGGCCAATTGAATTGCATCGAGGAGTGCAAAAGTGGGATGTCATTTCCCCGAAACTGTTCATGAATGCTTTGGAGGACATCTTTAAGACTTTAAACTGGGCAGAATGCGGCAAAAATTTTAACGGCGAGTACCTCTTACATTATCGTTTCGCCGACGATATCGTTGTCTAGGCCCAATCGTTTCAGAGCTTGCAGGAAATGTTGCTCAGCCTAAATGAATCCTCCCGACGTATTGGCCTTAGGATGAACTTGGACAAGACAAAGGTCATGTTCAACGAACACGTTCTTCCCAGGGCGGTCAACGTCGATGGTGCAATTCTTGAAGTCGTAGACAAATACGTCGACCTCGGGCAATTATTGCAATTAGGAAGATACAACTTCGAGGAGGAAGCCCATAGAAGAATTCAGTTGAGGTAGGCAGCATTCCGGAAGCTTCATCACAATCTCACGTCGCCTATACCGCAGAGCTTAAAGGAGAAAGTCTTCAAACAATGTTCTCCCCGTGATGACCTATGGGGCCCAAACATGGCCCCTTAATTTAGGATTGGTCCACAAGTTTGAGGTAGCTCAACGGGCTATTGAACGTACTATGTTGGATGTTTCTCTGTTCGACAAAATTCGTAACGAAGTCATAATGCTGAGATCTAAATTAGGGCTCGCTGAAGTGGCAATGGGCTAACCACACACACAGAAGAACAGATGGCAGATGGGCCAGTATATTTTTGGAGTGGAGGCGGCGTATAGGAAAACGAAGTGTTGGTCGATCGTTCACTAGGTGGGAAGACAGTCTCCGTGCAGTAGCCGGTACGGGATGGATGCGAATAGCAGGAGATCGGTCGTATTGGCGTTCATTGAGAGATGCCTATGACCAGCAGTGGACCGATAAGGGCTGATAATGATGATGAGGAGAACTCGTAGACACGTTTGACCTATGGCTATGTCACAAATTCAAATTCACATTGTCATGTAGGCCCTTGATGTTGGGACACGAAAATGTTTAATTAGGTTTATGAGAAACCTATTCTAGATTTAACTATAACAATAGTTACATCAGCCATCATAAACATTCTCATATTGGGATTCATCCCTCCCATCTACGGGAGAATGGCGGGTCGGACCCCTTTTCGATCTTAGCCTTCTAAACCTAGTCTCAAAGTCCGACGAGCATTCATTGCAATCGTGAATGAAGCTATATTGTACTTTGCTTCGCTTCTCCAGCAAAAGCTCAGGTAAAACAGAAAAACTATGGGTCAGATTTTGGATCCAATGCAGTCTACGTCATCTTAGCCTGCAGCAAGAGTCTCAGCTGGAAGCAGTATTTGTTAGTGCGTATTGTGCAATATCAAGTAAATTTTATATTCCAGACAACTGGAAAAATATGTTAATTATTTATCTTGTCAACCCATTTAAGAGGTTTTGATTTAAAGGTTTAGCTGGTACAACTTACGTAATGAGAATGCAGCTCACGCTATTGTAAGTGATTATGGAATAGCCGCTCTCAACTTCGTTTCATTCGAGACCACGTTGCTTCAATTTGTTATTTTAGAAACTATAGAACAAATTCTTAATCTTAGATATAGACGTATACGGAACGTGACAGAAGTTCGATAATATTGCTTTTATAATGATGACGATCATTATATTCCAAACGGCTTGTATTAAAGGATATTGTGCATCTTTTGTGAGCTGATGTCTAGTTTTGGTTCACACGTCTTGCTCCCAAATTGACCGATTTCCAGTTTTAAATCTAAACATGAATACTTAAATGTAGGAGGATATACAAGTGCGATTAGTGGTTTATTGGGACGTTAGTGGAGGAAGCAATACAGATATGGGACGATCGGGACATTTTGGCACTCGGGCCTCTCTGCTTTCCCCATTAAAGAGTTAGCGTGTAGATTTGTTATTCTTGGTAAGTACACAATGTCTGTAAATTACACACTTGAAATGTTCACAGTTTTAGCTTCAAACACAGTTCTACTAGCGATTTGCTCCGGCATCGCCTGGAACAACACGGGAAAGGGCACCTTAACCTAAACCTTTCCTGAGCATAGCTCTATCCATTAAATGAAACCTTTTCCAAATCTGTTCATTAGATTTTGAGAAAGTCAATTACATACAGGCATACAACTTTTGGGTACTTTTTAATAAAAATACAAACGATCTGCCCCGGATCTTCCCGTGACGAACTGGACCCAACTTATACTCTATAACCTTCGAAGGGCATAGCTCTATTCATAGGAGTTAACCGCACGAAAATCCGTTTCGTAAATTTTGAGAAAATCGACCACATGCAGAGAGCCAGCTTTCAGGGAGTTTGTATGTGAAAACATACAAGATACTCTTATAAACGCCTGCGATAGTCATATAGCAAATCGCTAGCACTCACTACGTTTATCAAAATAATTAAGAATTGAGACGATATAAACTTATTTCTATTTCTATATTGTAATTGAACTTTGATTAATGAACTCAGTCTGGGGAATGACGTCTCACTCGCCCTATTAAAGCAAGATACCAAGATGATAAGGGCTTTTTTACCCGACTTTACAACGCAAAGATTATTAAAGTTATAAAATTGTACGGAATGGAAATGTTAGTTCTCTCTTAAAATACGACTTAAAACGGAGTATGACGTATGTTGCTACAATACAGCCGAATTTACTGATCGGGATCGCTCGCTCTCAAAACACCGTCTTCAAAGTGATGGCTAAGTTATCGGGTTTCCCATGGTTTGTAAGTTGCTACCGTCCCATTGGACGGATGTGGCAAGGAATGGCATATCATCTGAATTCACGAGAGGATGTTGATACGAGAAATCGGAGCCATTTGGTGACTACAAGTGCACTGCTTTTCGAATTATGTTATGAAAAAAATACGTAATAAGTATTGCATCTGGTAATGTATCGAAGCAAATTCGTATTTAGCACACCGACAATACTGGTTTGACCCACGTGAAAACCTAACCGCAAACACCGTGATTCTGAAGTTAAAAAGATCGTAAGATTAGTACCAAGAAGCGTAAGATTGATGTACCAAGAGACCTCGATTATGGCATACTTCAGCACAATAGCTGCTACAATTAAGTTGTGATGATATGAATTAAAGACAATTTTGAATGACGGACATTGTTTGGTATTTTATAAAGACTTATCACACGTTTAATTACATAATATTTTTAAGTATTGTTTATATTGTAGTTAAATTTGAGATGAAAAATATTTTTAAGTTTCTAGAACAATTTCTAATCGTATGCTCAGTAGATGTTTTATTATTTTGTAGTAAGACAGTTGAAGTTTAAACATTTTATCAAGTATGTACTGTCAGACTAGCAGGGTATGTATCCGACTCTGCACGAGAGATGTATCACTATAAAAGAAAAGCCTCTGAGAAAGTTTTCCGTAGTTAGGGGTGTTTCCCAGAGCAAACACGTACACCAACGGCATGACTCTTCAGTTTTCTCCAGGAGATATTCCTAATACTGTGACTGTAGAACTAGTGTCAATTCACATGCTCGATCATGGTTTTGTTTGGCTTTTTGTCATCATTATTTTTAATTCGTCATTGTTGGATGATAATGTATGAATTCCTATTGTTGCGTAGCTGTAAATAATCAGTTGAACCAGCAATATATTCGACTTCCTGTGATGTGTCAATGGACGAATTTTCCTACCTCGATAGCCTGGTAATAAGTTTTTGGTTTCCAAATTATTAGACGTACGACTTCCCGTCAGGTGGTCGCGCGTGCAGCGGGACCAGGTCGCGCAGATGAGCATACGGTCCATTGTCTGGTCATGGACCGCCATTGTCTGTCCTATTAAACAATCGCGCTCAACGAGCGAACCACAAACTCCTCCAGCGACTCTATCCGCAAGTCACGCGCGATCAGTTCGTTACGGACGTAGCGACCGGCTTCCGTGATGACCCGCAGGGAGATGTTCTGCTGGGCTTACAGTCATTTCAGCCGGGCCTAAGAGGTTAGCGCGTACCATGCGGGGCCGGTATAAGTGAGGCGAGATCGGATATATGTCTTGTAAATCCCTAGTTTGGTACGTGTTGGAAGTACCGGTCGCAGCAAAACGTGGGCTGTCCTCGCTTGGTTGACCATTCGGTCTCCCAAGACACATCCTTGCCTCTGAACCTTAACCGCCCCTACATGGAGCGCCTCTTGCTGACATATAGCACCGCGGTCTTATCCACATTGATGGACATGTACCATAGGCCGCATATAGGCAAGGGAACAGGCAGCTGTTCTGTGGCCCTCCGGCGCGTATGGCCTTCACCGTGGAGTGCCTCCGCTCCGCCGCTACCCAGAAAGACTTACCTTCCAAGAATGACGCCTCTAGTCTCACAAGCGTCAGTGGGACGCCGCGCACGGTGTCCACCAGCTTCTATAGGAACCCCGGGCGCCACACCCCGCCGAAGACCTCCTCCAGACAGACAGAGTGTCTCCCCTTGTTCAGCTCCGCAGACAAGTGGTGGATCACCCGCGTCAGTTGCGGCATGGTCGAGTGGCCGCTCCGGAAGCCGAACTGTTCATCCCTTATGGGAATGTACAGCTTCAGCCTCCGAAGCACGAGCCTCTCGAACAACTGGGTGACGTGACAGGCTTCGGGGCTTGCCCAGTTTCGGCAGAACGATGACTCTCCCCTCTTTCCAGGTCTTCGGAATAGGGGCCCTCCGAATAATACCATTGGCGATCTGTGCACGCCTAGGCATCAGCACCAGCGCCGTGGGGATGATGTCATCAGGGCCTGAAGCTTTGCGCTTCGAGAAGCGAAGTGTAACTTTCCGCAGCTCAGAGGGGGAGATGAAGTCTATCCCGCTGAACGGCGCAGTTGGGCTTTGAAGGTGCTCTCGAATGCGGCACTCTACAGTAAGCAGTCAGTCGGCCCTTCAAATCATAAGCGACTGCCCCGTATGAAGGTGCCACAATAATGTCTGCACTATACATACACACACAACAAATAATTATTTAAACGTTCTAGAATTCTTCCAAACCGATAATATTATAATGAATAAGTATTTACTGCAAGCCAGTTAGTTCTATATAGAAGAGAAGGAGTTTCCCACTTCCAGGTAAAAGTGACACAGTTTTATTATCAGTGTACATTGATTTACAAAAATACAAGATATACGGTTTCATATTCAACAGTAATTGTAAAGCATCCGTGATGGTACATAAACACATTTTTTTATAATGTCAACCTAACGTGTATGATTTTAGGTCGTTGTTACAATGCATGTTTTATAGGTATTTAAAATATGTGCAAAAATTGAACATATTTCTCTGAAATTTCAACCTTACACACTTGTGTTTAAGTTGTTTTTACGTACTGGTTTTACGTTTTCAAACAGTAGGTATAGTTTTATATACTTTATACAAATAATATTTTCTTTACTTAGTGATTTACAACGGTATTCTTCAAAAATTTTCTATCTTAATTACAATGCATAGGTGAAAATTTATATTAACAATCTGAAGCTGAAGAGTTTGTTTGTTTCACGCGTTTACGTTTCTAAGTTTCTAGTTCCTAAGATTACTTAGGAACTAGAAACTTAGAAAAATGTTTCTTGTGTTGAATAGGCCATTTATCGAGGAAGACTATTAGCCTGTATACGATGACGCCACGAAATGGGACTTGAGCTACACAGGCGAAACCGCGGGTGATGCCAGTTAAGTTTAATTTACCTGGACAAATGACTTCATACGTTATGTCAATGTTGCTGAAGTAGCATTTTTTTCCCGTTCGGATATTTAAACAAAAAATGTTGGGTGTGCTTCTCCGGTACATCACTATTTTATTGAAATGCTGAAATAAGCTATAGTAATGATAATTTCATAGAATAGTTACTGGCATAAATTTCTCCAAAATCTTTCTTCCATTGGTAAAATAATAATAGCATCTTTATTACTAATAAAATAATACTGGGAAAATACTTTCACTACTTGGAGGCCTGGCTCATTGGAGGGAAGGGGGAATGGAAGGCAACGCATCTGCTTGACAACAATAATGCGGAAATCTACGTGCGTCGGTATTCGTTAAATGTGATTACTCGTTTACTCTTTAATATAGGGGACATTAAAAAAACATCTTACGTGAAAAATGTGCGCTAAAAAGTGCACTTAACCTTTCCCATAGAAATTCGGAGTAAGAAATCAAGAGCAATACCAGCGGCTTCAAGTCTATGTGACGACAGGTTCACGTACATGTAACACAAGTCCTCACAGTACTTACCACAGGACTAGGCCAATGTGGTATTATAAGTCCACAGATATTATTATTAAAGTTGTGTTTACAATCTATACTAATATTACAAAGAGGAAATAATTGATTCTTTCTTCTTCAGGATCAAAAATACTTTGCTGTTGTTGAAAATCGTCTTTGTAACATTTTTCAAAACGTGTTGATCCTTATGTAAACTTTTATAATGTATGAGGGTGGATCTAAAAATTCTAAGCCCGAAGAAAATGAAAGAAAACTGGATCTAAATTTATTTTTATTTTTCGACATAGTCTCCATCTAGTTCAACACACTTCGTCCACCTGACCTGCAACTTGTTTATGCCGTCGAAAAAAAAAGATTCCGGAAGGTCGGCGAAATAATCGTCTATCACCTCATCTTTCAATCAAATTTTCGAGCCACCCAAATGTTTTTTTAAATTTGGAAATAAATGATAATCCGAGGGGGCTAAATCCGGCGAATAAGGTGGGTGGGGCAGCAATTCGTAGCCACAATCATAGATTACAGACATTGTTTCAACCGAAGTGTGAACACGTGCATTGTCTTGATGAAACAAAACTTTCTTACGCAACATTCCCGGCCTTGCCCACCCTAGTAACCCAAGGCATGAAAAAATATCAATGTAAATCCTTATATCATTATCATCACCATTATCATCCCTTATCGGACCACTGTTGGATATAAGCCTCTTTAAATATACGCCAAGACGGCCAATCTCCTTACACGCAACACAATGAACAGTACTTATCTTGCTGTCTTGAGGTGTTATGTTTGCATTAATCGGAAAAACTAAAATTATAATTCTTCGGGTACTTTTAAAAACTTGGTACATCGGGACATCTGTCATCTCAGTCCACCCATGGTTGCTGTAAAGCTTCTGAAACTTCGGGCTACATAAATAATTAAATAAACCGCGATAAAATCCGTAAAAGTGGTTTTATTGTAATGACTAACATTCGCGTAAACTTAAGACATCGATATATTAACAATATATGTGAGTACTTAAATTGAAATAAATTATTTTAATTTAAGTACTCACAATTAAGTTTTTATTTTAATAATAGCAATCCGTCTCGGCTTCGCAGGGATATAAAATATTATATATTCTTTGTAATGTAGATTCAATGTTATGGTAATTACAACAAATTAAATTTGTGATAGAAAGACGTCCGACGGCACAGTCAGTTGTCAGTATTTTTTTCAGCGAAATATGGATTTACTACGATACTTTCTTCAGAAAATTGTCTACATTATAGAAGTTTCATAATGATGAAAACGTATTAGGAAATGTTATATAGCCTATGTTTATCACAAGTAATGTTGGATTATAAGTGTAATTTTTTTATCGGTAACGTAGTTTCGGAGCCTATCCGATGCAATCAAACAAATAAACAAAGAAACAACCAAATGCATTTTTTTTTGCATCCATTAGAACGAAAGAACAATTCTGAGTTATTTATTTATTCACTCTGTTTTTTTTTTTCAATTATTTATTTGTTAAAAAGCATAGTTAACAGAATGATCTGATAGGGTACGACATCCTTCTAGAACTCCGATCATGTCAAGTGGAGGCTAAGTAAGAGCTGATTTTTTTGCATCAAATTTGACCACACACTTAGAATTTTCATAATTTATATATATACCTACGTCATACGTCAAGATATTTTTTTCTCGATACTTAAAGTCTTTTTTGTTTTATATGTTATTTTGATAACAGTTTTAAACTGATAAAGAAAATTTCTATTTCATACAAAAATAACCGAATTCAAAACAATTAAAAACAAAAACAAATTTAATGCAAATAAACATTGGCATGTACAAAGGCAGAGTTTTATTATTTGTTTCAAAGTGGCCTAATTAAGTTTATCCTTGTAAGAAAAAATGAGGTTTTAATTCGTATTTATCCCTATGAAATTTAAGGGATTAATTGCATTTTTCGTCTGCGATGGTGACTTGGAAAATATATTTTTTACTACCACAATCGCTTAATCTAAGAACTTATAAGAAAATATTTCATAACCTTAAGAATAATGTATGATTGAAAACATTTACCGCTTTGTCGACTCACAACAAAATAGATAACAATCGTATGGGCTTTTACGTCTATTTGAAGTGTCTGGTGTGATGATTAAAATGTATGATCACATGTGTCAACTTTTGATCTCCAAGATTATTCCATTCCGATTCCTTAAACAACCATACGTCGACAGAAGCAAATGAACGCCCACGGTACAGCAATAAATTATCAGTGATAGGGAAAGGCCTTTTTTATATCACAAGGGGAGAAACGAGAGATTGGAGCCATTTGGCGACTACATATGCAAATACATATGCAACTTATTTGCACATATTCAGATGCGTTGTCCTCCTTGACCCCATCGCACTAATGGGCCACCCAGGCCATTGTAGCTAATTCAGACTTCATTGTAGCTAGTTCAAGTACAAGATAAAAAAAGCACCTGTCGCCCACCAGATTCCGCCTTAAAAGTAGTGGCTGTGCTATTATTCGTGTTTCGTGCGGTTTGTCAGTGGTTAATTTCCTCCCGGAGTGGAGATGTCAACGGGCGTCGGTAGTCACCAAGTGGCTCCTAATGCTAGTTTGTCTTCTATATTTTAGTAAGGGACAGTGCCATGTGACATCATTGTTAAGCGATAGCTACATTACACGTTTCGTGCGGTTGGTTAGTATCTGGTGACACATCGGAAGGGAGATGAGAAGGAGGGCAACGGTTCTGTTTGACAATAATACGGATGCCTGTGGGCATCGGAAGTCGTGAAAATATATTATTCTCATTTGCCCCCATACTAAAAAAACATTTTTGCTATATTAAAAAAAAACATTAAGATACTCATTATGCCTTCATTTCTTTGTTACCTTCTGTAAATAAGTATCTCTAAATATAATTAAACACCAGAGTGGCACATCTGCTATTAAAGCTTTGCTTACACATAATTACCCAAGAGAACATTATAAATAATAGCTGTATAAAACAGTATGTCCATTAGTGTAATTTTTCAAGCAAACAAGACATATTCTATGTTACAACTATCATGCTTATCCTAGCATGGTTGGCTTTATGGATGTACATACAAAATAATGTGGCATATCCTTTGTTATTAATTATATACTAACGTAGTTAATAACATTGAACATAAATGCATAAGGTAAAGACATTTGATTACAAAAAAAATACAAAGATGTTCATCCAACGTTTCAGATCCATCCGTATAAAAAATGTGACTAATGTAAAATTATGCAATGAAAAAACATCTTAAAATCATGCGCGTAAGGTTGGCTTTGCAAAAAAAAAAATGTTAAAACTCTGTACTTATTTCAAATATAATCTGCTTTGTAAAAACAGCCTAAAATCGTACGTATTGGGTTTGGAAAAAGATTTTGTTAATGTTCATAGACGGATGATTTAGAATGACATTGCACTATGAAATCATGTATCTTGTATTTTTGTAAGTTAAACGTTCAATATTGCAATTCATGGTCATCAAAGGTTTTGAAGCAAAAATTTTGCTTGTCCTCTTTCTCTTTTGTCCTCTCTTCTTATAAGAGACCCCTCTTTCTTATAAGAGACAAGGAATAGCCGCCTCAGAACAACTGGCTTCGCCCAAGGCCGTTAAACCATGGTGGGAGAGGGTCCTTAGTTAATATATGGTGGCATGATTCAACGTATTCATTTCCTTTTCTTCACGACTTCAGAGTTCTAAGGTTTTTAAATACGCTGCCGCGTCCTCAGCAAAGCACATAAAGTGTATTGTTGGTACTTGGTATTTAAATAAGGGGCTAAGGCAAAAAATTAAGTAATTGGCCACCTGAAATGGCCTGGTATATGGGGGGTGGGGGGCTTAGGGTAACGCATCGCCTTAATAATTATGTGGACGGTCGTGGGCGTCGACAATTGAATGAATGATATGGTTGCTCATTTGCTCCCTATCCTATAAGATAAAGCGGTTACAACCATGTACTCCCATTGGTCGTAGTGAGATAGATGTACATAGCCTATAGCTAACCATTAGAAATGGCCTAAAACCTGGATCCAGCAGAGGGAGCGCCATTCTAGATAACTGATATCTTCAGCTTTATAGTATGAGATAATGTTATGCAGCATATTACAACCGATGTGGGCAGGCACGGCCGGGGAAGTACGTCCAGGCAATTAAACGACCTCTTGCTAACATAGCACCGCCGTGTAATGACAGCTAGTGTGTCACGTTTTGCGTGACTTGTGATCCCACCATCCTTAAGAGGAGAACAGAAGATAAGAGAGAGAGAGAGAGAGAGAGAGAACGGACAGCACAATATCGGCATAACAATTATTCTGTTATGTCTATGGGCATATAGTCATCATCAGATAGCTTACTGCTCGTTGCATTCTTATACACGACGACCGGTTGACGTAGCGGTGACGTAAGCGGGTATGCTGAGAGCGTTACGCCATAGGTCACGTCCCACCTAGGCCATGGATGTTTTTCTGTGTATTATGTATTTCTATAATAAAAACTTAAAAGTTAAAATTTCTCAAATTTAGAAAACCTCTTTAAATATATTTCCGCTGAGCAGTAGCAGTAACACAAGACCATACGATACTTAGTTAGGTACAAAGCTAGGCCAAGTGGAGTGATTATTATTATTATTATTAGTATCATACACACAAACACACACATCTTCACGCCAGCTCCATAATTTATTTATTTTATTTTATTTATTCTTTATGTACATACATACAATTTATTACAACTAAACTAAAAACAGAAAGTACACTGGTGTGCTTACCTCTTAAAGAGATTTTTGCCAGCAAACCGAATAATTTTCATTAGTAAAAGTTATAGCGGTTGTACATAATAACAAAAGAAATAAGAATTATAATAAATAATAAATAATGAGTATATGTAAATACAAATCTACAGTTTTTATACATAGAAATACAACACATACAATATATACAAATAATGAGTCTACATATTATACATAATATATATAATGGGGTAGGCAGAGAGAGCGGTATGCCAAACATCACGATCATTACATACCTACCTTCACATTTATTACCTTCCTTGACTATGACACCGCCTTCGGACTGCACCCCACCAATTATTGTCATACAATGTAATAATATACTTTTGTTGGTATATTTCTGTTTTTATAATTACAACCGCCCTTTTTCAGCGTGGTAATAATATGAATTCGTATACTTTCTCACAATAATATCTTCCCATGTTTCCTAACGTAGTCCAAAATTACAGTTTCTATATTTCAACTAGTAAAACATGCATTAATCCGGTTGTATTAGTAGCTTCATGGTGTATACAGATTCATCGATAAATGTACTTTTCAATGATGAATAAATAACAATAATAAAATAATTAATAAATTGAAATGAATAAATAGTAATAAAATAATTATAACTGAGATTACCGCGTACGAACAAACAAACAAACTATTCGGCTTCCCATTATTAACATACGTAAATATGCCAAAAATGTATAACGAAAATCATGGTACGTAAATATAATTTCAATTTCAATATTACAAAGTGTTTTTAAGGGTAAAACCCAACCAACACAAACCACAGATAAAAAGGTGTATCTAAATAGCTTGAAGACAAACTTCCGCGATGAATATACACAGTGAAGCGTTTCGTTAAAATGCTTAACTTTTTGCTTAAACCCCACAGTTATAAAAGCGCACCATCGGACACCGGGCTTACTCTCTGCATCTTTTGATACGAGCAAAATGTATGTTTTGAATATTTTAATTGCGTCTACGTTTTTAATTTCCAGCAATGCATTCTCTGGTAAGCTTACATCTTCTATTTAATTATTTTTCGTAGGCGTGATTTTTTTAAACGCCTTTCTATTTATTCTTTAAAAGCCTGAAATGTGTCTCAACTGTTGCAAATTAATGCATTGAAAATTCATTAAAATTTGTATTTACTAAGCTATTTTTATAATTTTAAATATTCGAGTAATATTCGCGAACGAATTTAATTAGTTCGAAATTTGAGATTAAACTCAATATAATATAAATATGTTATATTACATTGAGTTTTTATTTAAATATATTATATTATATTGAGTTTTTATTTAAATATATTATATTATATTGAATTTTTAATTTAAACAGGCAATATTTTTTTAAGGTGAGCTTTGTGTAATGCTACAAAAAATAAATGATAACGAAATGAGCGACGAAAATGACGACGGAATGACAAAAACTAATATAAAAATATAAACATAATTTATATCATAGCCGATTTATCAGGACCATGCAGTAAATTACTTATCAATTAATTGTATTTTCCTGTAAACATAACCTGATAATATACTTCAACACTTAGAAACAACAAAAGTTGGCTGCAATAATAGAGTAACCTTGGGTTCCTTAAATTCCTTAAATTTCGTTGGATTTTTTGGATTCAATGTGCATACACCATCCGATTAAATTTCACTTCATCCAAGGTTGACTTAAAAATAATGCAATGAGGCATTAAGGAAAACTTAAACAATACGCCTTTATATAAATAAATAAGTGCGACGGCTGATCGCTAGCTCTTCTCACTAAACCTGTACTCGGCGAGCATTGTCCTAAGTCGGAGGTTGCATGTTAACTAGACGTGGCCTCCACTCTAAACTCTAATTGGCCCACCAGTTGAACACGAGAGGATCTGTAAATCCATGGCCTTTCCAACGTTGCTATGTGAATTCTATCATCAGCCTTTATCCTTTGACATCTAAACATAAGACGCTTATGTGTGGTGCACGTCACGGGAGAGGTCCTGACCTCTGTACCTGTACAAATGCCGCCTAGATCGTGAAATAAAGCCTAAACTATAAAATAAATGTCCGCGTCTAGTAGGTACTTGTAACACAAGTAATTACGGTAATTAATGCGTAGTAGTAGGAAATTGTTATATGGCATGGTTATTTGTCCAATAATATGTATTTATTCATACGGCCTGCGCTGCAATTCCATTAAAACTATCAGTAAATTTAAGTAGCAGTCCCTATATTCAACCTATCGTCACAAACTAATAAGGGCTATAGTTTTAACCGCCTTTTGTAGTCATATGTACCGATTTATAAATTTTATGAATATCACACCAATGCAATAAGCTGTATAATATACAAATTGACGATCCATTTAAGATACGATTACATTTGACACACCCCATAAAGAAGAATACATGTGTATTTTTTATTTTTAGTTGACAGCATTGAAAAATGTAGCGTTAAAGACGACGAGTGCTTGAAGAGGTCCTTCAAGAGTATCTTGACGAGTATAGGAAAGACTGGGATTCCTGAATTAGGTGTACCCTCGATAGATCCTGTTACTGTGAGAAATTTTTCAGTGAATGTAATAGAGTCGTTAGCGCTTACGTTCAACGAGGGAGTAGTGAAAGGAATTAAAGACTGTGAATTTAAAAAATACCAGTAAGTATACCAAACATTAGCTTCTACGTTTTAAGTGATACGTCTTCTAAAACCAGCTCCTGAGACTATTTTTCATAAAATAAACTAATGAAGAACACAATATTATCTATTGTATAATCGGTTATCGAAGATACATGTTTATGTTATAGGGGGACAAACGAGCAGTCAGAACCTTTTAGTAGTACCGCTCATAATTATCCGCATAATTACTATGTCGATGCATTGTCCTCTTTTCACATTTCACAAAATATGACCAAAATTCCTTGATTTACCAAAAATACAAAATTTTAATGCGGCCTTGGAACGAATGTTATCCTAACAACACATTTAGTTTATTAGAGAACAATGTCTGTCGAGCTAGATGTCATAATTTCTGGAGTTATATAAGGATTTACTGTGATATTTTTTTCACATTTTTGTTTTACACTATCGAAGTTTTCGTAATGATACATATCGTTTCAGAAAATTTTAAGTAGCCTTAGTTCACCAGAGACAATGAAGGATTATATTGGCACAAGATTTTTTAAAATCAGTCCAGTAGTTTCGGAGCCTATTCAATGCAAATAAACAAAAGAAACAACTGTTTGCATTGTGGTGACAGTTTCTGAGTATTGATGTACGTTTATTAATAATACTCAATTTTAGACTGAACAAAATTAAGTACTTTTTGATGGAATTTCACATAGACGAATAGAGGAAGTACTCTTCATTCCGAAATGAATGGTTGTGATAACCTTGTGATAAACTTTAGCATGACAGAACCGCGGGGCAATGCCAGCAAGATTGTTCTTCTATAAATTTTATGAATGGAATAAACAAATGTATAAACATTGTACTTGTATTTTCAGCATTGACTTGGAAAAGAAAGTTGGAAACACGAAAATCCTTTGTGACCTAACTGTCAAGGGTCACTTTACGATTGCCGGATCAAGTCCGACCGTACAAAGTTTACTTGGCAGAGATTCTATACGAGGAGAAGGAAATGCTAAAGTGAAGATTGGTAAGTGACCATTATGATAACATTGTCACTACGCCAATTTTAGATTTATTTATTTGCAGAAGCATAATACATAAAAGATCTTCAAAATGTGATTACATATTTGTCTGATTTTTTCAATCAGCCCTTATGTCTAATTTAATCACCAACTTATATAATACCATTTAATATAAAAATAATTATTGATTCTGGTCACTGTTATACAAAGTCCTAATACAATAATTTTGAATTCTGTACATTAATTGTTTGATTGTGATTGAAAAATATTTGCGAAAACAAATGAATGAGTGATCAGAATGTGATGGTGACGATCGATGGGAGACCATCTTCTTCCCATTGGTACTACCAGAGACCAGAGATCCAGGTAGGTTGTAAGATCCAGGTAGGTTGTAAGATAGATCAGAGTATTATAACTGGTATAGAATCGCAGTAGATATGCAATATGAAAACAACATATCACGACTTGAATGATAATACGGCTGATAGTTGTTTTAGACTCGCGTAAAGGATAAAAATAAAAAATAGATGCTTTGATCGGTAAAGGAAATGTCAACATAGTATATTAACTTGCCAGCTGATCCGTGTATGCTTCGCCCCATAGATTGTATTAAATATAATTAAGGGTTTATTTATGTAGAATATGATTGAATTATATCAATATTCATAGCATGCGCCTAAGCATATAGCGATTATAGTAAACCACATAAAATTTAAGATCACATGTGGATGTGATATTTCAGATACATCAGGACGATTTTTTTTTGTTTGCTCTTTGTTGGCAAATAAAATGAACATTCCTATTCGGAAATTAGATTTTGGCTATACTAGAAGAATTTTGTTTTATAGAATAGGGGCCAAACGAGAAATCAGAGACTTCTTTACGATTAACGACGCCCATGAACATCTACATAATTACTATGACGAAGCGTTGCCCTTCTCCCGCCCCTCAAGGGGCCACCGGCAACTCACAAACCGCAAGAAACGCCACACTGAAGATGTCAATTTAAGGCAGCATTATGTCAGCGAGAGGTACCTCCCCGGTCGTGCCGATCCAATTCCGTTGCATAGGATGTAGTGCCATGCACTATGCGTGGCACTATATCCTCAAATGCAGCATAGCACTACCTCTTCCTAAACGTTTAGATCTTTTGTTCCCTTCGATAAGATATATCCTCTTTATAATAACCTCTCTTAAAGAAGCGACGTAGCGAATAGTTATAACATGACCTTATGGTTTATGCATTTATTAACAAGTTGCTTGATTCCGCATTCTCCTTATGCAAATGTCTATATCTATATCTATAATAATATTAGAAGGAGGAAACACGGTAATGTTTGTTTGCATTGAATAGGCTCCGAAACTACGAGACCGATTAAAAAATATATTTAACCATTCCATTCCTACAATATGTGTGATGAAATGGCTATATAACATTCCCTAAAACGTTTTGATCCGTATGAAACTTTAGTTATGTAACATCATGATTGCCATGAATTTATAATTTTTATATTTTTGTAAATCAATGAATTTTTTCCATATATCGTGATGCATTCGTGCGAAGCTTGAAAGTATTCTACGTATTGATTTTATACGATAGCGGTTCCGTATCAAAACAGTCCTAATACAGCCGTTTAGGACGTAAATTACAATGCCGGGAACAATTTTGTTTTCATAGCTAACGTTCAGGTCGCTTTGCATCGGCACTGCTTCACTAGGAAATGAACCCAAGCTTCCTAATGAATAGTTACACATGTCGTTTATAAATCCATTTGCAATGAAAGCTATGGACTGAAAACGAAATAACGATGACCTTGACAGTAAGACAAAACACATTGAGCATATTTTGACGTTGTTTGTTCAACAATGAGTGTTTGTCTCATGTTCACTATGGCCTTAGCTTCTGACATTGAAATCGATTTTTTATTTAAAATGCGTAATTCCAAACAATTGAGTTTTGAAGATGCAGCTGTAGTACGTAACATTGGTGTTCGTGGCTAACAGTTCTCCACGAATATCCTTGGTTTTGTTTCACATTTATAATAACAATAATGTCTGTGGACTTATCACACTACGTTGGACTAGTCCTGTGGTAAGGGGTAAGGACTTGTGTTACGGGTACTCGACAACGGAAATAAAATTAATATTGTTTCAAATTTAAGAAATGTTATATATTTAATACTTTTAGTATATAAATACCTACATACGGACTAACTGCCACGCTACCAACTGAGCCAGCCGGTCGTCAACAGATTTAACATATTGTAGTAGCAGGAAATGTTTGTATTGTATACAAAGAGAATGACGCATGAAATAGCTTTCGATATCAGACGGTCACCTTCTTTTATATTAAAGGGAGACAATCAAACTGTAGGGACTCCTTTGATAGCTACCGAGGCCATACACATCGATACAATTGTTATGCAGATGCGTTGACCTCCTTTCGTCTTCGCTTCCTGTGGGCCACCGACTACTCACAAACGACATGAAAGGCAATAGCGAAGCCATCGCTTTACGGCGGTGTCACGAGAGCGAGAGGTACCTCAGCGGTCGTGCCCGTACTACTCACCGCTTTCTGACGAGAACTTATCAATCGTTATTCCGGTGACTACTTCACTAGAGTTTTTGTTGTCCAGCTCTACCAGTTCAATGATTACAAACCAAGCCATGCAGCCAGTCTTGAGATCATCATGTCAATAAAAATATTACATACTTATATCCGTCATGAAGAAATTCCATATTTAAAATTGTGAATGACGACCTTCCGATATCGCTTAAGTGAAAACCACTGGGATATGTGCCAACTTCCTGTACTCATTTACGGACTGTTTGGTCTTTGACACAGAGTCAGTAATCCAGTGTTCCAAGATGGCCGACTACCTGTTACTCGCAACCATCCCGGACCAGCCACTGCACGGAGATCGTATTCCCACCTGGTGAACGGAGGACCAACACTTCGTTTTCCTAGACGCGGCCTCCACTCCAGAACCTTAGTGCCAACTGCCATCTGATCTTCTGAATGTGTGACCAGCCCATCGCCACTTCAGTGACCTTGTTTTGATTTAAATCAAAATAAGCATTGTGAGTGACGATTACCAATAGTATATTCCATGGAACAGGGAAGGGAGTAGGTATATTCAATAAGGCCATAGCATACACGATCTTAATAACGACGTCATAATGTAAATAGTTTGCGGTAGCGTGCAATGTTGGGTGTTTTCCTATCCGACAGAATTCGTAACGAAGTTATAACGCAGAGAATTAAGTATACGATATCACGCGATGCATACTGAACTCGCTGAAGTGGCAATGGGCTGGTCACTTACTCAAAAGAACAGATGGCAGATGGCCCAGTAAGGTTCTCGAATAGAGGCCGCGTTTAGGAAAACGGAATGTTGGTCGACCATTCACCAAGTGGGAACACGATCTCCGTGCAGTAGCCGGTACGGTATGGATGCGAGAAGCGGGAGATCGGTCGTCTTGGCGTTCATTGAAAGAGGCCTTTGTCTAGCAGTGGACCGACAAGGGCTGATAATGATGATGATGATGAAACACCATAAACTAATATAAGTGTATTGCAACACAGTTTTACCTCACAACATCGCTTGATCTTGCGATGGTTATAAAAAGAAGTATAATGCTCTCCTACCTATTATACCTATTATATTCTATTTTACATATTTCAATTACTTGACATCCTATTTCGTTTATATTAAAGATATGTCGTGGTTAATAATTTTGCAATTTTTTTTTTGTTGAGCGGTGAATTGCAATCAAATTGGTGCAGCGCTACTGGGAATGTACCTGTCGCTCACATGAAATCACGTAATTATTTTTTATCTCGGGCCAGCAGTTCCTAAGATTTTTAGAAGCGTTTAGGCAAACTTATCAGCTTTACGTCATTGGTATAGATTGATCACCATTTCAAATCTGTGTTCAATATATGGGTGACATTATATCAGAATAAGCAGTTAGAAAGAAAGACAATATTTAGTATGCCATTGATTTTTAAAAATACCATTGAAGATCAATGGAGTATATACACTCTTATTTCATTTATTTTCTATACTTATATATCAAGGTCTCTATAGTAATTACAATTATTGCACGATTCACGGAATATAGCTATTAATGTTTAATGTACGTGTCATGGATTTCTACTGAGTATCGCTTGATTTTATTGATGATATTAGTATATAGTAATAATCTATCCTAATAATCTGGAACTGAAGAATTTATTTTTTGAACGCGTTAGTCTTAGGAACTCTCGGCCCGAATTCAAAAAATATTTTTGTGTTGTATAGTCCACGTCGACGAAGACTATAGGCAATATACCCTGACGCTTCGACTTCGAGGCCCGGATTTACGCGGGAGAAATCCCGGGAAAATGCTGCTTATTCACATTATGTATATTATCTACAGGGAATAGATTGTTTGTTCTAGACGATGGCATATTTCCTTACTTATTGTCTTTGTTATATATTATATAAATAAAGGATGGAAATCTTGAATTACGCAAACTAAAAGAGAAAATCAATAAGAATAAGAATAGTCTATTAATTAAGAAATAAGAAAATATACAAACGTTTTATAGAAGATCCTTGTTAACTATAACCGACTGGGTATAGTTAAAGTGGCGACTATTATGTTTTTATTAATCGCAACCAGCCGGAATATTTGAAATAGAAATCCGTAATTTATTTGACACTGACAGTCCGTGTCGGTTTGCACGGATATTTCATGATATATTCATAAAATTCATTGATTTACAAAAACATATGAATAAAAATTCAGCCTCGTAAGCAATACACGCTTACAATGACAAAAATAAAATCTATGACAGAACAATGTCAGCCGGGTCAGCTAGTTGTTAATAATTTCTGCAGCGAAATAAGGGTTTTTTTTTTATGTTTTTTGAAGTTTTCACAATGATCAAAACGTATTAGAAAATGTTATATAGTCTATATTTATTTGCTTATTGTTCATGAATAAACTATTCTTGTTTAATTTGTTTTAGTTTGCGTAATTCAAGATTTCCAACCCTCATTTATATAATATATAACAAAGACTATAAATAATAATAATGTGCCAACGTCTAGAATATACGACGTATTCCTTGTGAATAATATACATAATGTCAATAACTAGCTTTATCGCGCGGTTTCACCGCGTAACTGCACTCCTATTAGTAGTAGCGCACATTGCATATAGTCTTCGTCGATGTATGGTCACGATGGTACGATCCCCAGGTCGGACAACTACCATTAAATGTTTTTCAGATTGTTCTGAGCATACATTGCACTGTCCGGGATTGGAATGTGCCCGAAGCGGCCATATGCTTGCCACCCATGACATCATGTGCCTCAGTACCTTGGCTAATCGTGTGTGTGCTAGTATATCTACTGGACTTACGAGTTGTGGATGTACTAGCACACCTCTGCCTACCTCTTCGAGGATAGGCGTGAAGGTACTTTTTTATTTCATCATCATCGGCCCCTATCGGTTCACTGCTGGACATAGGCCTCTCTGAATGAACGCCAAGACGATCGATCTCCTGCTACTCGCATCCATCCCGGACAGCATTTTATTTATTCATTTATTATTATTTTTAACTGATATTGTTAGATTCTAAGAGTAAAATATTATTTTCGAATCAGTCTAGTAGTGTCGGAGCAATTTCAATGCGAACAGACAAGCAAAAGTTTCCTCTCTATAATATTAGTATAAACATTTAATAATTGTTTATTTCACTATGGTATCTTCCGATAGTCGACAGTAGTAGTTATTTGTGTTCTCAATGCCACGTTAAACTAATGGCCGTATTGTGGTTTGTGGTCGCCAATAAATATAAAATAACAAATGAATATTTTTATTGCAGACAAGCTCAGCTTAGATTTCTCAGTTCCTCTAACCTTGAAAAAGCATGACGATGGTAAATTGTACCTAGATTACCCTGAAGCGAAACCTAAATATAAATATGACGTGGAGAGAGCTACCTTCGCCGCCGATAAAATTTACATCGGTAAAGAGGAAATAAGTAAGTACAAGTAAATAACTTTGGATGACATCTCAATCAGGACCAGTAAATTGTACATTGTGCTACAAAATGGGAGCTGGAAAGCGATAGATTTCCTCACATGTAAAGTTTCCCATTTGCATTGTAGCGGAAGTGGGCCGGCACGACCGGGGCGGTACCCCTCGCTCACTTGACACCGCAGTAAAGTGACATATACGGTGTCGCATTTCGTACGGTTTGTGACTAGCCGGTGGCTTATTGGGGGGGAGGTGTAAAGGAGGGCAGCACATCGGCATAGTAGTATGCTGATGTTCGTGGGCGTCGGTAGTCGTAGAAGTCCAATTAGACTCCGTCGATTCCTCGTAAAGGGGGACCCTTTACTATAAAAAAAATTGAAGCTTTTGTAAAATTTTTCCTTTTATTTCTTATTTTTATGTGTATCTTTATTCCCTGGATCTTCCTTAAAAGCACAAAAACCTACATTTAATTTAAAACTTTAAAGTTTATTTTAATTTACGTAATTAAATATAGCTGATCGGAACCCTGTAAAAGATATAAAGATATAGTTTTCTTAGCTTCGTTGAATGAGATCATACAGATAGATATTAGATTATTGCAGCTGAATTGAGTTGGTAAGACCGGTGAAGTACCTCTCGCTCAGAAGGTACCGCCGTAAATTTACATTTATTCTGTCGCATTTTGTGCGGTTCGTTAATAGCCGGTGGCCCATTGAAGGGAAGGGGAAAAAGAGGGCAACGCACGTACATGACAATAATGTGGATATCTGTGGTCGTCGGTAGTCGTCAAAAGGCTCGTTTGCAACCCTGTACTATATAAATGTAATCATACTGAGAGTAATAAAAAAATAGTAATTTATGCATTAATATAATGAAACCATGCATCAAATCTCAGTATAAATTATGTAAGCAGTAGATAGATTATTGTAGTCGTTATGTTCATGTATAGAGTGAAAAATAATGAACAATTATTAGTAAGTGCCTTCATCATCATAATCATCATTATCAGCCCTTATCGGTCCACTGCTGGACATAGGCCTCTCTCAATGAACGCCAAAACGACCGATCTCGTGCTACTCGCATCCATCCCGTATCGGCTACTGCACGGAGATCGATATGTGCCTTAGGAAAAGAAAAACTTTATTATATATGTGGTGTTGCTATTTCAAAATTACTGTCAATATAATTTATTACATAGCAATTTTAGTACGTCATGTTGCTTAGAATGTGTTTAAAATCTCTTCTATAAGATTGAAACGTTTTCAAAATATAATAAAAACGTATTTTAATTAAATAATTGGATAACGTCCAAGTATTTATCATTTGTCCTTCATTTCTCTAGGGTTGTGTCGGACTACTTTCTTGTGGCAATAGAGGAATGTAGATATAAAGAGTGCACTTATATCTGCGTAAACACTTGTGTTCTATAATTGTCGTGCGCAGTTAGCTATAGTCTCAATGGTGAAGCGTAGCAAATATTATCTATTAAGAAATAATATAATATATATCCTAATTAATTATTTTGTTTTCAGGTAATTTGGTGGTCACATATTTAAATGATAATTGGAAATTTGTTATGCAGAATTTCGGAAAAGTGTTTATGAACAAGGCGTTAGAGTATTACTCAAAATTCGCAAAAAAATTGTTCGATCAAATACCAATCGACAAATTAATTTCAGATGATTTGACTGATTATGTGTCTAAGTAATGTAACCGATAAAATGATAAATTGGTATTGCATTCCGAACCGTACCTTTATTTATTTACTAACTAGCGATCCGCCCCGTTTTCGCCCGTAAATGATGAGACATTTTGATTGCTACCGTAACAAACTATACACTAAAACCGTTGGTGAAAATTGCACGAAAAACCGTTCTGTACATTATGTGAAAATCAATGACACACGGACAGTTTTTAGTGATTTTGGTATAAATAATATATGAAGAATATACAGAAAATACTAATTATGTTCAACTTAAACAGCCTTAGTTTATAATCTTTTAACATGCTTTCAAAAAAAATTTTTTTTAACATATACATATTTAATAACAAGGTTTTGAACGTATAAAATGGATTCCACCAGGATTTTTTTGGTACAGTAACTTGGCATGAAATTGCTAGCATCGATCGTTCGTGTTGATACAACTCAGGCCAATATTTTTCCCAACCTAGAAGCAAATTATTTGTGTTTACTTTTCTGCGGTGTAACTTTGTAGTATTTATTACATATTGTAAATAATTAAATAAACTGCGATAGAATCCGTAAAAGTAGAGTTTTCTTGTAATAAGTAACATTCGCGTAAACTTAAAACATCAATTTCTTACATAATTTGCCTACACCGTTTTATTTGCTCGTCAAAACTACATAAAGCCTTATTCCGCTAGGAAATGAGTAGGTACCAGTCCATTAGTAATTACTATCTATTAAATTGTGTATTTAAAAATACCGCAAGATTCTTCCGGATATGTAGAAGGTAAGTTTTATGTTGTCCCGTTAAGCGACTGAGGTAGAATTGTAAGATCCTGAATTTAATTAGGTACATATAACTATACGCCGATTTGTAATTGATGCGAGTAGCAGGAAATTGTCTTGACGTTCACTAAAGGAAGTTTGTATCAATTAGTATGTTTTCTTTTTTGTAGAATAGGAGGCAAACGAGCAGTGTGGCCACGTGTAAGTAGGTGATCACCAATGTACATAGACTTCCACAACACCAGAGGACTCGCATATGCGTTGCCGGCATTAAATAAAGGAGGGCAAACGATTGATCAGAGCCTTTTATGACTACCGACGCCCATGAACGAACACATAATTATTACGCCCATGAGTTGTCCTCCTCTCCTGTCCCCCAATGAGCCAACGGCTATTCGCAAACCCCACGAAACGCAAAACCGAAGATGTCACTGTACAACGGTATCATGTAAGCGAGATGTACCTTCCCGCTCGTACCAGCCCAACTCTATTGCAATGCAGCATGGCACTACCTATTCTAAAATGTATCTATTTAACTTAACATGACATAAGTATATACTGCTTGACACAAACTAGTTGTAATATATGTTGATAATGGCGATAATGAGCTAATAATGCCCAGCATCGGTCTGAGTAATACAGAACTAAGCTCCTTCCTGCGTGACCTTGGCCGGCATGACCAAGAAGGTACCTCTCGCAGCGCAGCAGCAGGGCAACGCATGGGCATAGTAATTATGTGGATGTACATGGGCGTCGGGCGTTTGCCCCCCTATTTTATAAAAAAATACTAATACAAAATTTCCAGACAGTCAATCCGGATTGATCAACCTTTAAAGGTTCTTTTCTTGGTACGCATGATAAGTGTGAGCACTTAGGAAGTATCTTTTGAATTGACTTCCTGAGGTGTTACGCGGCTGAAACTTCGGTGCAAAAAACTAGCCATCATTGGTGGTGGTGATCAACCAAAACTGGGGTTTTGCACGTACATTAAACATAAGAAAACATACACCAAAACCTTCCTCGGGATCTATCTATGGGTAAAAATCACATGAAAATCTTTTTTTCTTTTTCAGAATACAGCTTTTGAGGACTTTGTTTCATAACGATTCATGCTAATGACATAAAGGGTTTGTTTGTATGAACGGACTAACGGCCTCGAAAATCCGGGTGAAATCTCTTTTTTAATATTTCAATTTAAATTTCATTTCACAATTACTTACACAAGTATTACAGCTTAATTACCCTCGCCAAAATGTAACATGTGATGGCAAGACACGCCCCTTTTTATTTTTTATAAATTGAGCTAAACTATTTGTCATGCGCTACGACTAATAGGACCAGAGTTACGCGGGTGAAACTGTGGTGCGATGCTAGTAATAAATAATCATATCGGAGGCCCATTGGGGGGGGGGGGAGGACGTGAAAAGGAGGGCAACGCGTTGGCATAATTATGCTGATGTTCATGGGCGTCGGTAGTCGTTGAAAGTTTCCGCTCACTTACTAACCAGACGCAATTCGAGGTGGCGTCGGTCCCTTAGACGGCTGCCGTCGAGGTGCCCTGATGGTTTGCTGTTCCGGAGCACCGCACCAAAGGCGACACTGATGGCACTCGCAGTGGTTTTTGTGGGCACTACTACTACTTTTGGTGACACTAATGTGCCGCGAGCCCCACACACCACTGGACCCCACCCAGGGTCAGTGAAGGCGCATAAATACGTTTCCCCGCGTTTACCCCAGGCTACTGGGGCCCATCGACATGGCGAAGCTTGAACCATGTTGGGGGCAGGTCCGGTGGTCTGTCCAAACGTTCAAAGTGAACACCGTGGGATTTTAGTGTGTTAAATTCCCGTAAATAGTACCTAATTTCTCAGGCCCCAGTGTCTTCTGAAAATAGAAACCCTGTGTAAAAAAAGGATTTTTTGAATACATAAAAACTGAATAGTTGTAGGAAAGAAAATTTGTAACCTATTATTTTGATATAGGCAATATTTTTAGTGCCAAGAGCAGGTTGTTAACACATAATCAGACATTCAATAAAAACAATGTATAATATGTACCTAAGCCGCAGGTGGTAGTGATTTAGCATACTTAAGTAAATATATAAATACTCTAACGCTTACCTACAATGATTTAGAAAAATACCACAATACACAGTCAGCGTATAAAAGCATATAAAATACTTAAATCAATAAGTATTAATTTATTTCCGATTAGAAAAATAGACAAATGTTCAATCATAAACTTGGTAAATTCTCGTCGTATCACAGAAAGAATATTTAAACTTACACCTGTAGTTAACATCATACAAAAGTTACATTTTCAGGCAAATATAAGTCTGTCCACTTTTATAAGTTATAATCCTCCCTTTGACACGGAACCCTCGCTGCCGAGGTGCAACTGACTCGCATTTATTAGGATTCTTGTATTTTGAGTAATATGAGTTGTAGTGTAAAATGCGCACGAAATTCGCTTACCGCAAACTAAATCGTAGAGAGTATGAATTTGGTGTAGAATGAAATAACAAGAATAATAATAATATATCAGTGGTCTTATTACACCACGTTGCCCAGTCCTGTGGTAAGTACCGTAAGGACTAGAGTTGCAGGTACTACACAACGGAAATATATTTAATATTCTTTTAAATTTCAGAAATTTAATTTCTTTAAGATTTTTATAACAGAAGTACATATACACATCCATGACCTAGGCGGGAGTCGAACCCGCGACCTCTGGCGTAACACGCGGACTTACCGCCACGATACCAACTTCGCCAGCCTGTCGTCAAAAATTCAAGGTCACGTTTATAGAATTTGATTGGTGCGATGGCTTCAGGTCAATTTTTTTGTTTTATTTTTATTTATAAGGTTACATACGGTTTTAACATACAGTAAAAGCAAGTAAATCGCACAATAAACACTTAAAGACAAACTCAGCGTGCAGATTTTAATAATGGAAAAGGACTAAAACTAGAAAGAAGTGACTCATTTAAACATTTAGTCACATTTCATTTGATATTAATTACACATCTATTATACAGGATATTAATAATACTTAGAAAAATAAAAACAATTGAATACAATAGATTAGCAATGGCAAGGAGAACAACGTCAATGAATGCCAAATAAATCTCCAAAAAATAGAAAAACATACGATTTAATAGTAAGAAAAAACGACATTATCTAAATATTTCATTATTAAATTAATTAAAAAATCTGAAAAGGGTAACGATTAAGTTATAAATCACAAAGGTGTTATATTTAAGGTAATATATAAGAATTTTGTAATAGACGTTGAGTTAGACACCTTTTTCAGATTTTAAGAAGTCTAATGTGTTCTTGCGACACAATGTAGGCGAGTCAACGTGTAAATCTACGACTTTGCTGCAGGAGTTAATAATTCTAACTATCCTAGATAAAGGAGAGTTGCGGACACGAAGTTCTATTTATTATATATATCTTAAATAGAATCAATGTATATATCTTAAATAAAAGCAATGCATCAGTGAGTTGCGATCGGATGGTGAAAGATTTAAAACCGGATAGGATAAAACGCGAGAAATAATCTAGTCGGTCCGTAAACTATATAAGGAGCTTCACCTTGCCAATAAAAGATGCTAGGTGCCACAAAAAACTTTTGTGTATTCGCTCCAACCGGAGAGTGTAAGTTGCGTAAGGCGGTCTCCATGCCTGAATGCAGTATTCCACTATACTACTTACTAGACTCTTATATAGGATTGTTCTGTAATTCTTAAGAGTTTCTTATAACGAAACCAAGCATCTTAGAAGCCTGAGTTACAGCTTTGATATATGAGGAATAAATGTAAGTTTACTATTAAATATAACTCCCAAATCTTTTATGCTATCAACTTTTTTAATTTCAGCATTTCCAAAGTGATAATCATATTGAATTAAATTGTGTTAACGGCATTAACTATCATTAAAATATTTTTTTGATATTTAGTTTCATGTAGCTCTTATTACACTACGTGTTTAATTTTAGAATATCTTTTCGTAGTAATAAAACATCTTCATGTGAGTTGATTATTCTTAAAATTTTGAAATCTTCATCGTACATGTAAGCTTTGGGGGAAGAAAAATAGTCCGTTAAGTTATTTATGTAGAAGTTACATAGAATAGGACCTAAATATGATCCTTGGGGACACCTGATCTAGCAATTTGTGTTGAAGATTGATAACCGTTCGAAACTTCATAAAAAGGGCGGTTGTGTAAATATAATAATATTAAGTTCAAAAGGGAGACACTTATGCCGTATCTGTATAGCTTATAGGTTAATGCTTTATGACAAACTCCATCGAAAGTTTTAGAAAAATCGGTGTAAATCATGTCAAATTGCTTTCCCGAGTTCCCATTAGAAGTTCCGTCTGAACGTTACCAAGTTTGTCGCGGTAGATAATTGACACGCTTGACAAATAAAATAAGATGACTTTGAAAGTGCGAACAAAGTAGAGACTAGACCACTTTGCGAAGACTGACATTATAAATATAGTTACCAATTACTGTTTCATCATTAGATTTATGAGTGGGTGAAACTTTCACTGTTTTTCACTCACCAGGAAAAGTACCTGGACAATAAAATTTATTACGGTTTCTTACTTTATATTTTTCATTAAGCGCACGTATTAAATTTCGGTCAACATATCGATGTCATAAGTTTACGCGAATGTTAGACATTACATTACAATTTTTATTGTAAAATTACGGTCAAACCATAGAGGGTATCGTTTGCTTCTCGGCCTATCTATAGGAACAATATCATCAATAACTTCCCTTTTTACGTGTATTATTTCAATTTTGCTGCACAACAAGGCCTAATATTCGACCTCTAGTATTATAAGTAAGTGAGTATCGTAAGTTATAATAACAAATGTAATAAAATTATTTGTATATATACTTTTAGGTGCATATATATTATTAGTATTATAATAGTATACTAACGACTGCCCCAGGTTCACCTGTGAATTCTCACCTTGGTTCAAACCTTGTCGTGGCGGTGGGGCTTAGTAGCCTGGGATGAACCCAGGCGAAGTCAATAGAACCGAGGGGGACCTTTGCACCTTTCTTATAAGAAGAGGGGGCTTAAAGATCATCAGAAGGAGGACGCGCTCTCGGTACCCCTCTTATAAGATGAGGGGACCTAAGAGCAACAGGAGGTGGTGCCTATGCGCACGGGGCAAGAGGCGAAGATGGGAACCTCACCCCATTGCACTATCACAAAGTGGGGTTGTCCTGTAGTGCTGGGAAATCCCATCTGTGGTGGTGGAGTTGGTGGTGCCCTGATGATTTCTTATTCCGGGGCACCTCACCAAAGACAGCGCTGATATCAATCGCGGTGTTTTTGTGAGTATTCAGCACTGGAATGTGCCGCAAGTCCCACACACCACTGGAGCCCACCCAGGGCCGGTGAAGAACAAGTTACACTACACATTCTATACAGCGCAGAACAGGCGACATCGAAGAAGTGCATGCGGTCACAAGCCTCAGCATCGAGGGACCGATAAAGAAGAAAAATAGGAAGAATTATGTTAAAACTATACCATAGGAAGAATTCCACAATGTACCTATCAGTAGAAATGATTATGTATCATCAGGATAGAAAATTGCAAATTAGTTTGTAGAAGAGCTATCAGCGGCCCTGATTGGAGTCCGTTACCGTCCTCACTTTTCTACCATAAAACATCCATTGCCGATAATACGTACTATACAGTACTAAGTACAATGAGATTGGAACGTGTATTATAATTATATGTACATCAAAGGTGTGGAATTATTTTCTAGCGTCTGTGTTCGCTGATACACAACCTAGAAATCTTCAAATGGATAGTGAATAAACGAGCTTATAAGCGAGAGAGAACTTTTAAGCGAGCTTACGCCATCGTTGGTCACTTCCCACCAGGTAAGACAGTGTCCAAACCCAAGCCTGATAATAAAAAAAAATCTATTGGCCTGTTTCCCACCGTTCACCATTGAGGAAGAATGGCGGAGTACTCAAGTTGGACACACTAATCACTCTTCAGGGACCCAACTGCATAAAAATGTAGCTGAGCCGCACCCCTTAAAAATCACTACAAAACATTCATTAAAGTAAGATTCCCATCCCTAATCGGTGGGTTAAAGCAACTTTAACTTTTGTCCACTCCTTTTTCAAACTACAAAAAGCAGTCTACTTGATTTAATTAATTCCACATGTGTTTGGGTACCCCAGACGGTGGCTGCATTTACTTAAAGATACCTTTAAAAATAATGTCTAATATCACATTGAATACAAAACATCATCACGTGGCTCTTTTTCTTGAGTTCCAAAAATAAATAAGAATTACATATTCCACAGTATTGCGTTACTCTAAAATATATTATACCACCTTATATCTATTAGCATAAGATAATAGGATATCTTTCAATATGGAATTATCTTCTCTTTTACCACCATTTACCTCTAATGGATGCCTCTTGTCTTAACACAATATAGAATTAACGATAGTTAAAACAAAATTAGAATTTATGGAAAATTGATATTTTCAATAATATAATAATATTTTAGTTAAAGCAAAAATAATACTTAAGTACTATTTATATTTAAATTTAAAAAAAAAACGTTTTCTGGGGGAGACCTATGTAACAGTAGACCTTTCTTTGCCTGCTGACGATGAAGCAAATTAAATATTGTAATTCGTAAGTTCGTTTTATCACTTATTTCGGGTTTTGTACTTCTATATTAGTTCACATGTAGATGTTGAGAGGGCTTTTTAATAGTAATTTGCTTGAATACACCTTGCAAAGGAGTAATCCTTATTAATTGTTCCAACCTGCGGTTTTTTTTATGTAAATTCACACGTTTTAAATGCTTTATATGTAGACGCATATCGTGAACTATGTGCGGTGAAAATAGTAATGCTTATTCCACAAGCTTCTAAGGTGGTCTTGATCCAACTGCTTATTGATTGCGACATGGTTTATATGGTTGTTATATTAACTTATAAAAATATTTTCGGTGTTGCGTAAATCTTTTGTTGACTCAAGGTAGCAATACAATGTTTTTACAGGGCAGATTTCAGGTCCTTTTAAAAAGAAGGGCAAGACAAGTTCAAGTGGAGTTACACCGTGACGAGAATTTTTTATCAAATTATTTGAAAAAAAAAAAAAAAAGTATTTTTATACGGATTTCAGTAGCAGAAAACTCTATATTAGATAGTGTTTGCACTCTGTATGCAGTTGTTAGGGCCGACAAGGTGACTAATTTTTTCAATATTTTTTATGAACTTTGCGATTAATTTGGAGCTACCATGTAGCTAAAGAGCTTAATACTCTAGATACGTCCCAAGTGTTATTATATTTGGGTAGCGTAAGACGATGACTAAAAGTAACCTCACAAAAACGTTTGATACGATGATCGTCGGATATGTCCTGTACTAGGTTTAACGATAATGTCGATCTGCAATTGTTTATTGTTCCATATTGTGCAACCGTCTCATAAAGTTGTGTTAAGAATTTTTAAAGCACATTGGACTAATGCTTCATGTGAATCTATATTGCTATTATTATAAAATAGAAACCATTTTTTGAAACAGGTGTCATATTGCTTAGGTGAACTATCTGCAAGGGAGGCTGACATATCCGGCATTGAATCAACACCTCTTCTTATGAGTGATGAGCTGATAGTATCCCGGTAACCAGGGTCATTTTTTGGTGTACCCTTCTGTTGCTGCAATGAGAAATGAGCAGGTTTTTAGAAAGTTCAAGTACTAAGGTGTTTGAGACAAGGAGGATCATAAATATTGGACACCAAGGCTGCCTATGTAATAGTGACACCATCATAACACCTTCGGCTTTGTCGTAAATATTTTTTCGTAAAGATTTTAAGACGGGAAACCGTAAAAATAGAAGTTCGACCAAGATACCGTAAAGGCGTCTACCACGTACGCATTTTTTTAAACATTGTGAACACAGCTTTGTTTTTAGATTCTTTTTCTAAAGGTCTACCTTGTGACTTGGGGTTTTTTAGTGTCTATAATAAATCCTTGGAATCGATATGTATTACAAGGAATAAGTTTACTTTTTCCATATTAATAATATAACCTAGAGCCTACAGGAGGCGAGTTGTATCTGATGTTATCCAAACATGATCTGAATGAAGTTGTGATCGAAAAGATATCATCCAAATATATTGCTAACAAGTTTCTCCAATATCGCAGTAAACTGATAAACGGTTTCATAATTTTTTTGAAAACATGCTGCTTTAAACTAAACGACGAGACATCAAATTCATAAAATTTTGTATCAAAATCGAAATGAAGATACTTTTCGGTCATTATGGATTGAAATGAAGGAATATGCATCTTTTAGATCAATGGTACTAACGTATCTAGAGATCTTCCAGATTGAAATGACTTGAATCTATAAATTGATCAACTTTTTTAACTTTATTATAAATCTGTATTTACTGTTTGGTTTAGATACCAGAAAAATTGGCGATATAAATTGGCCCTCGTAGGGCGTACATTCGGATGCAACACCTTTGTTAAATTAATTCATTAATAGAAATTTTAAATTGGGCTCTTTCGGTCGGTGAATACTGTTTGTCAGTCGGACTAACATGTTGAGTTACCTGTCGGGTGAATGGAATTTTATAACCTCTGATACAGGATAGTATATTGAAATCCTGGGTTACAAGTGACCATTATTAGCTAAGAAAGCGGGACAAACCGCCTGCGTATAATACCGTATATTACGGTGCAGGTTGTGAGTTGGCGCTGGGTGCAACGACCGCCTCGAGACGTTCCCCTGGCTATTCTTTTAGACAGGCCCTTTCCTCTTGCCGGGGAGGACCACGCTAGTTTAAATTTTATGAAGGTTTTTAAGATTTTTTTCATATTGGCGCTAGGTTTTGAACTTGCATTCGCAAGTTCTCAAGACATAAGACAGTTCTTCACTACAAAGAGGCTTGTCAATTTTTGTCGCGGTGAGTTGGTCCTTCAACTTCTTTAAGTTAATGAAGATGAAGTTCCTTTTATTTAGTGAGTCATGTTGTGAAACGCATAATAATTTACATCTGTCCATCAGCAGTTGGATTATTTCAGTATCCTTAGCATCCTTTAATTCATATTTCTTTCCATTAATCTAGACATTGCCGGGGCTAGGCACGCTATTACAGAGGACAGTTTGTGTTCATTTTCTATAGGAATGTCTCGCTTGTACACAACTTCGGGCACCGCTGCCTTAACCTCGGGGGTTATGAGAGGCAAATACCGGTCCATTAACTGCTTTCGAGCTTCCTGAGCAAGACCCGATGTGGCCATATTTTGACGCCGAATACTAAGATCAGGTTGGATATTGTTACCATACAACTGCTGTTGAGACGGGTCATCTCCTAGCATCCTTAGGTCTTCATTCAGCTCTAGTGCGACTCCTGGTGCCAATTTCATGAAATCGGCGCCGCTCACACTGGTGGACGTCAGCATGTCCGCGGGAACACCGATGGTCGGTGTCCGTCCATATCCGATGCTTGCGTCGGCGCTGATGGACGGTAGA
>JAFELO010001225.1:87532-116711 GCA_017140195.1 Eumaeus atala | reverse complement strand
ACGCATTGAAGTGAAGTTAACGCCGATCGACGCGTCTTCCGCTTTAACATTAAATGATCGGATACGACACGGCTATCCTGCGCTGACACGCGCCCTCGTATGGCAATCTGTAACAAAATACCACGCGAACACAACTCCGCTCGGCCTTACCTTTATTAACTTATAGGACTGATATCTAACATAGATCAATTCAGCAAATAAAGAACTACATTCTTTGAAAATTACAATATATTATTACTAACATTTTAAAATTTATAACAAACTAAATTAAGATATTCACGGTTAAGAGTTTATATAGAGTAGGAATTAAAAGACTAAGTACGTTGCGATCATGTATCATATGATACCAAATCTCTGAGGCTAGGCAGCAGCGACATAGTCTGATTCGTTCTTCACAATCAGCAATTAAATCAAGACAGATTTTTAAGAGTTTTTATTCATGGACACACCCATGAATCAGTAATTTGCTCTGCCATTGTTGGCAGGTAGATTTGAAAAAGAAGTATTGATACGCGACACACGTGTGAATGGCAGGAGCACTGAATTGTGAATGAAAGCGCGGGTTACTAGAGCGGGGAAGGAATAACAAGAAAAAGAGAAGAATATCTCAAATTCAGGTCAGATTGTGAGACCGTAGTGTGTACATGTGAACTAATAAGGAAGTGCAAAACCCGAAATATAATAAGTTCAGTGTGCAGTTGGCATAGGCCTACTCTAATATCTTACAGTCAGAACCTTTCAATAAATCGATTTCCAAATTCATTAGAGACAGTATATTAAATTTTGGTATAGTTCATTTTGTAGAAACATATTTAACATTTCATTCAATACGAGAAAAAAAGGATCAAAATAAACAAAGAATATTGTTTTAATTTAATAACACAAGCTGTATCAGCAAGTAACGAGAAAATTAATGTAATAAATTAAAACTTATTTAACATTAAAATACATGGAATGACCTTCGAAGTCTTATAGTGTGTAAATAACTATATAAAAGGAATTACTAAGATTTTTCGCTTACTCGTATGTAAGATTTTTAAGGAAGTTTAGAATGTATGTTTTTAATATTGTGCTTGGGCTGTCGCTCTTCGTTTCGTGCCAAGGAGCATACGGTAAGGGATGAAAATAGTAATAGTACTAGAGCTATAAACAAATAATAAAGTATAACTATATACTGGTATTTCCATCGCTTAAACAGGCTGTTACTGGATCGAGAAAATAATAATATTATATAGAAATCATCATGTAATATATGAGGATGTCATATATGAGGACTTATGTTAACCGTGCATGATAATTGAAAAGATCCGAACCATGTCTTCGATAGAATGAATGAGTTGAATGAAGAAAAATTATTTAATTATAAAAAAAAAGAACAGAACTAGGACGTAAAGTCAGAAATATTATTTTAATATTATTAGTGTATAACCAATGATTTAGAAAAAAGTATCAAGATGTACAGCGAGGGTCACAAAATCGTACATATTTTATGTGTACATCTGAGAAAATATGGACTTTACAAAAACAAATTAAACACATGCGTGTAAGGTCGATTTTTCAAGGAAGTATATTTAAATCGTTGTACATCTTTTAAATAGACTCTGCATTGTAAAAGCGACTTAAATACATTCACGCTTGATTGAAATTGCAAAAAAATGTGTATATGTATAATCACGGATGCTTTAGAATGACTTCTTCTTTTAAGACAACATGTATAACATGTAATGTGAAGGGTGCAGATTTGCCATTTTTGATTAGCTAGGGAATAGACATATATCATTCGATCAAATGTAATTGATCAAAGCATTACCTGTATAAAGTGTGAGAAAATAAAAACATATCAATGAGCGATTAGTGTCAATTTTTTTGTTACAATATTATTACTATTTAATATCCTCCATGCGTAAAAACAGTATTGAGCTAAAAAGAAAACCAGAAATATCCTCCCGCTCCTCAATAAGCTGCTTAAGAGCTAGACTATTTTGAAACTACGAATAATTAGTACGCAAGCAGACCGCTCTTCTGTGGATTACATATAACACAGTATTATACGATTTACTATACTAGTGTTGGAAGACTGCCTCGTGGTCTAGTGTTAAATATGTTCGACCATAGTCCTTGGGACTATGGTTGAACATATTTAAACTATATATATAAAACTTTGGAGTTTTGGGTTTCAGTTTCGAATCATACCAAAGTTTTATTGGGATTTTTTAATTTCTAATAACAGTTCAAACCCAGGAAATTGGTGGTGTTACACACCCGTTAAGCCGTCGGTCCTGTGCCGGATTTCTCTCCGGTCGTGTCGGATTGCCGTCCCACCGGAGAAGCCGAATGTGGGAACTTGTGCTCAGTTGGCTAGTTTCTATAAAGATGGCCGCCTTGGCCGAAATTTAGACAATACTATTATTATTATTATAGGAACAGTAACAGACTGGACGAAGTTATTGGAAAAATTTGAAAGTGGTAGTACCATGTTGCACAGGAGGAGGTGGTGCCATGCATGGCACATGACACTACATCCTCCTATGCACTGGAGTTGGGCTGGCACGACCGGGGTGGTACCTCTCGCTCACTTGATACCAACGTAAATTGGCACCTACGGTGTCGCGTTCCATACGGTTTGTGAGCAGCCGGTGATCCATTTGGGGGGAGGTGAAAAGGAGGTCAACGTAATTATGCTGATGTTCCTAGTCGTTGGTATTCGTTGAAAATCAGATGAGGTACAGATGCGATATAATTTTACATCGTAACGTTTTCCTAATTGATCTATGAATACCCGGAGTGAAGGAGACGACTTGTCACGCTCTCTAAATGAGGGTATTTTGTATTTATTTTTCCAGTTGATACCATTACAAAATGCAGCATGAAAGATGACAAATGTCTGAACAACCTGTTCCAAAATCTCCTTAACAAAGTAAGCAAAGACGGTCTGGACGAGATCGGAATACCCGAAGTGGATCCGGTGAAGGTTAACAACGTGTCTGCTGTGGTTTTAGATGACGTTATTCTCTTCATGCCTGAAGCTACAGTCAAGGGAATTAAGACCTGTAAATTCGAGTTTAATCAGTGAGTAGAAATAATTTTAGGAGATAGTGTCATGACATGCAGCATGCTGCATTAGTCGATTTAGGCCGACACGTCCAGGAAGCTGTCTCTCGACCCCATGACATCGCCGTAAATCGACAGCTACGCTGCGTCTCGTTTCGTGTTGTTTGTGAGTAGCCGGTGGCCCATTGGAGGGGGGGGGATGATAGGAGGGAAACACGCCATATTTATGCTGATGTTTATGGGCGTCGGTAGTCGGTGCAAGGCCACGATTGCTCGTTTATCCCCCACATACTATAAGGTTTGTTTTTCTCATATCGTTTCTTAAGGAGTAAACACCAAAAATACACTAAGTATATTTTAACGCTTTTAATCAGTAGATCATAATATATCTAATTTTTCTACGAGTATATTCGTTATAAAACAAAGTCCCCAAAAGCTGTATGTCTGTACTTTATCAATTTTCTCAAAATCTAATGAACAGATTGTTATGCGTCTATGTAAATTGCTACTCCCGAGATTTGCCCGTATTATTTAAGGGGATTGCTAGTGAACGATATAATGCAAATGATTTGCTCTTCTCTATCCATATATATCCATGTTGTTTTAAGAGACTATAAGAAATAAAGTAGACGTTGCAAAACGTCGTTGTTGTTGTAAAGAGACAAAAGAGGGGATTGGCAGCTGATTGCTTTTAAAAAAACTACAAAATCTATGTAGTTAAAAGTCTTCCATTACTGAGTGAATGACTAATGGACAACGCACATTACAATAAAATTACTTTTACGGATTTTATCGCGGTTTATTTAATTATATATCCCGACGTTTCAGAAGCTTTACCGCAACCATGGCCAGGGTTGGGCTCAATAAGGCAAAAATAGTTATGTTGTAATGAGTGAACTTAAGACATTAACAGACAGCCCACAACCAAAACGAATGTACTTATCTACTTGAAATTTGGTACAGAGGTGTTAAGATGTAAGTGGGCACAAAGAGAATGCATTTTTTTTTTAATTTAACCCCTCTAGTAGGTGAAATAGAAGGATGAAGTTTATAATATGGAATTTTACCATGTTACACTAGTGAACCCGTGGAGCTAGTAGATAGTATAATGTTTGAATATCTTTAGCATTGACATGGAGAAAAGGGTTGCCAGACAGAAGATTAATTGTGACATAAGCGTCAAAGGAGAATTCACCTTGTCCGGGAAGAGTCCGCTACTCCAAGGATTACTTGGCATCAGCGATGTAACTGGAAGTGGCGTCACTAAAGTAAAGTTAGGTGAGGCTTAATTTTGACTTTTTTTTTGGTAGAACAGGGAGGCAATCGATCAATCGTAGCCTTTGCGACTATCTACGCCCATGAACATCCACATAATTGCTATGCCAATGCGCTGCCCTCCTTACCCCCCATTGGGCCACTGGCTACTTACAAACCGCACGAAACGCGACACTGAAGATATCAGTTTACGGCGGTGTCATGTGAGCGAGAGGTACCTCCGCGGTCGTGCTGGCCTAATTCCGCTGCAATGCAGCGTGGAACTACCTCTTTCTAAATGTTATAAAGGCTAAGAGACTTGGCAAAACCAAGTAGAGAAATCTCCTGTACATAATAAGTGAACCGTTTCGGTCTGTGAGCTCCCGATATTCCATTGGAGAGAAGGTGGGTAACATCTGGATAACAATTATGCGGAAGTATATGAGTGTCGGTGTTTCGAATGCTCGTTTAATTCGGTGAACGACTTGACCTAGGCTCTACTGAAATTACGTTAACATTGGATTAACATCGCTACGTCTTGGTACTAATGAAAAACAAAACGTAATGATCATTCTCATATATTAAATGAAAATTAAATTATTTTCTTATGCTAAGTAAAATATAAAAACTAGTAAATTAGATTAATTGTGAACAATATGTATTTGTTCAATTCACTTAGAACATTAATAATATAAGAGATCTGATCATTAATTCGCCACTAGTCACTAATTATTCTGACTAACATTTCCGATAAATGGATATCGTATGTTAACATAGAGTAGTACTCTCTGTGTGCATAATATAGGAACAAGCAATGATGATACGGTTTCATTATACATTACGATAATTGCTTTACTAATAAATCCGCGTACATCCACGTTCATTGACATCAATTAAACACACAAAGTTTAATAATATCCTCCTCGCTGAAATTTCCTTACGGTGACCATCTCTATAGAGACTAGCCTGCGCACTCTCTTTAACCTTTAATTATATTTATATCAATAAAGATAGAATATAAGATGAATTGCGCTACAAATTCGATTCTTCACTGGTCGCCTGCGCAGGTACATCTTTTTCACACTATGGTTTATCTTACAAGTACAGCCGGCTCTCGTATTCAGTATGATAAATCGTTACGTGTGTCCTGCTGTAATATTTATGGAACGGCAGTCAGAAATGTAAAGAAATCAGGCGTAGCTCTGACGACTTTACGCGCACAGCTTCCTTGGCACAGGGTTGTAACAACTCCAATTTCCTGACCCGGAATTCCATCACTAATTGAAAAGTGCCAATAACATTTTTGCTCCAAAGCGAAGTCCAATCCGGGGTCTTACATCAGTAGTGTAGACACCACTAAACCGTGAGACAGTCACAAGACTTGCACATTGGTAGGAAGATAGTCTCAGTGAGATTTTGTTCCGTTACAGATAATGTCCGTCTCAGTTTCAACTTCCCCTTTAATCTAAAGAGAACCAGCGACAGTACGATCCACGCGCATCTCATCAGAGAGAAGGCGACTTATGAATATGAAGTAGATAACGTCTCCTTCGCCGCTGATAAACTTTTGATTGGAGGAAATGACATGAGTAAGTACACGCAAATGTTACATAGTGTCTTAAGTTTATTCAAATATTTAGTGATAAGTAGTGCAATAGGAGTCAGGCCAGCACGACTGGGGAGATACCTCTCGCTCACATGATACCGGCGTAAAGTCTACCCTTCAATACTATAAAAATTGTGTGCTGGAACATTATCAACAATATTCCAGGATAAGGGAACATGCCAGCGATATTTTACCGTCTACCTTCACGCAGCTGTATCGCTTTTTCGTCATACCAATAGTGTTTTTGTAAGAGGAAGCGCTATGCTGCTTGCAGCCAAATGAGCTGGCATAAGCGGGATGGTAATTCTCGCTCACATGATTCATTACCGTCGTAAACAGCTATGTCATGTTTCGCCGGGTGTAGTAGTAAACGGTGGCCTATTGGAGAGGATGGATTGGAAGGCGGGTAGCACATAATTTGCGGATGTCAATAGGTATGGAATGTCTCCTCAATTTCGAAAGTCTTCTCAGTTTGTCCTCCTATGATATATAAAATAGTGTGTTAAGTGCACGTTAGACTGGACATAAAATAAAAATTGCACAATTTTAAAATTTTATTCCTTCAAGTGCAATATGTGAATGATCTTATATGATTTTGTCATTTAAATGATCGACTAAATTTAAATGATCGATTAATAATGTTCGAAATAGAAAAATAGTGCGGGGGAGGGCAACGCATCGGCACAGTAATTATGTGGATGTTCATGGACGTCGGTAGTCGTAAAAAGGCTCCGATTGTTCGATTGCCTATTCTATACAGAAAATCTTCGCGTTTATATCGATTTTTAGGATTACGTTTGTGTTTTTCAATGACATGAAAAACAAATATATTCTAACACAAATTTTAATTAAATTACTTGAACTTGAAATTTTTCATTAAAGTAATAATAAAATTAATTAAACACATAATATACTCCCTACCTGTGTTAAAATATGCAATTTTAAATAATATTATTCACCATTTTTGTACCAAAGCATACGTAAATACAAAATTTTATATTATTTGTTATAACAAATATATATGATATATACGGTATTGTGTAATTAATTTTATATATTTTTTATTTTATAACGTAGATGATAAATAAATTTAAACTTTCCATATTAATTATGAATTTATTGTTATCTTAACAATAATTAAGTTAATAGTTTATGGAAGAATTTTGTTTCTCTGAATACTCATATTTATGATCATTGTCTTTTATATAAATAATTATATCGTTGTCTAAAGAAGCTCCGATAAACAGAATCTCATTATGTAAATAATATTTCTTAAGGTTGTTCTGTAAACAAAAAATATTATAGGAAACAGCTGCAGTAAATTATGGACAAAAACATATTATACTGTAGCATATCGCAACATTTTATATTTTTGAAAATCCCAAAAATGCCTTCTTAACAAAAAGGTATTTAAATATCTTAAAATAAACATTATATTTGTTTCAGCAAAACTTGTTGTGGGGTATTTAAATGAAAATTGGAGGAAAATGATCGAAAAATCTGGAAAATCATTAACAGATAAAGCAATTCAATATTATTGTGAGTTTGCGGAAAAGTTTTTCCTTGGAGTTCCTACAAATAAATTCTTATTAGAAGACGCCTCGAAGTACTTGTAATTTTGTAATATTTTACAGTCACGTAAATGGATTTCATCAATTAAATTTTATTAAGTTTGGTAATTATTCATTTTTATTATGCATCACTAAATTGCAGTTCTTTTATTACATGTGGCAAAGTATATAATTATTTTTTAATTTATATTCTTTATGTAAAATATTTATTTCTCCCAAATACTCTACCGCTTATTTCTGTAAATCTTCGTTTTGTCTATGGTATTTAGCTAAAATACACCACTGATCTAAAGTATATATAAAACTAAATTGAATTTAAAGTAACTGCATTGCACCTGAAGTGGGCCGTCACTACCGGGGAGGTGCTTCGTGTTCACATGACACCGCCAAGTAGTTAAGACAGATTTAATGCCACACGTACTAGCGCATACTTCGTGTTTGGTCGTCTCCAAACATCCCCAAGACTTGCTCTGTCGTCGTGAGATGTACGTCACGACTGTGCACACTGGCGCATGTGCTCATGTTGGTGTAACGTTACCGTTGGCAACGCCATGTTACTTGGAGCAACGAGTAGGTCCTAGTAAACTCTGGGCGGTTCTGCATTCGTGCAGTCAGATCGTCCGAAACAATTATCAACGTATTAAATTATTACTGATTGTAACACGACACCACTAACACTGGACACTCGCAAAAACGAACGAGAACAATTTCAAATAAAACGGACGTCCTTCCGGTAGATACACAAAAATGCACCGCACTTGTGGTCAATGCTATAAAGGTTGCTATAAGAGTATCACATACAAGAGGTATACTGCAGCGATTGATCGCCTCGCTTCATGATTCTCGTACGCTATATTATTGTTCCATCTTTATGCGTGATGGCAGACAATTGTTGAGTTCAGTTGTAGTTCTAGTGTGGTTTGCTTAATAGAAGTGGCATACCATCGCCTGACACCGCTGCGCGCAGTTCCGCCGAGTGCACCGCGCATTAATACAAAATACTTTTCAAACGCACATCGCGTGTACATTTCTTAGAAATATAAGTAGCACGTGCAATGAACTACTCGAAGATATTAAACACTTTTTGTTTGATCAACTTAAATATTGTTTGAATTTAATGAATAACTTGCCAATATTTCAATTTATCGAACTTTGGCTTTCAGTTATGGTATATAAATAGATATATACGTGCTTATATGTAATAACAAGGCTTTTATTACATATTGTTTATGGTATTATGAGCAAGTGGGATGTACACTAATTCCATTCCAGCCAGCATTCAAAAGAAAATCAATGTATCAACATTCCGACAGCCACTTTTAGCGAATTGTGAGAAATGTTTAATGTATCAACTCTGACAGTTCTATGGGAAGACAGACTATAAATATAATGGTCCTGTTCGAATCAAGCTCGCTCCCAAGGCAAAGGTATCATGTGCCCATAAAATACAACAAAAACACACTTGTTCTATTTGTTGCTACAACAGCCAACGAAATACGTCATATGTAAAAATTTCAACTATATAGCTATCATGGTTCAAGGGGTACAGCCTGGTGACAAACAGATAAACAGACGGACATCGGAATAATAGTAATAGAACCCCGTTTTTACGATTTACTTAAACCCAAAAAATGAACAATCGCTTTGTTTAAAGTGTCTTAATACACGGCAATGTAAACACAAGGTTTAATAATTCGAAACTGAAGAACTGACTTGATGAATTTATTGATCGAATGTACAATATTTGTGTAGCCGTACTTCAACAATTGTCATTTTACCGCGACCACATCAAAGCGAATTGCTTGGTACGACTTGATTAGTTTCGCAATACAATTTCCAGTCCATGCCCTACAATTTCCAGTCCATGCCCTACAATTTTACAAACTTACAGTCGTGTTGTTGCCGTTATAGCGTGTCACAAGGTTTGGGATATTTTTATTGTGAAAAACGGGCAGTCGGATTTATAAAACCCCTAGACATCCGCATTATTCTTCCGTAAATGAGTTGCCCTCCACAGAAAGCTCATTAAACGCATGCAATGCAATCACCTTACAGTGGACTCTTGTTCGGGCAAGTTACCTCCCCTTACCGTTCTACATTAATCACGACCGGGCCCTGTAGCTGAGTGAAGCTATTCGATTTATGAATTGACATATAATCGAACAATGTTACATGATATAGGAAGACAATACGTTATAAGTGAGTAACAAGCAGTTAGTACCAATCATTAAATGAACTAATTACATACAACAAGACAAATTATGTATTACATCTTAATTGTCAGTGTCCACATAATCACAGAAAATTATACACATTATTGCAGATAAGCGACAATTTAGATCTGGCTGAAATCACGTGACATTTTTTTCTGTGGCTAGCAATCCGCCCTGGCTCCGCACGGATATTTCACGAGATATATTCATTGATGGAACATATATTCTACACTTATAATTGTTACGCAGACACGTCAACTCCCTGCTATCATCGCCCCCCCCCCCCCAATTGGCCACCGGCTACTCACAAGCAGAATGAAACGTGACAGCGACGCTGTCACTTTTGCGAGAGTGAGCGAGAGGTACTTCCCCGGTCGCGCCGGCCCTACCTCTTTCTAAAACTGGTTGTGTATAAATCGGTTTATGGACGATATAATTTTACGCCCAAACGTTGCTCTTATTGACCTGTAAACTCGACGCCCGATGCAGAGAAAGTAACAAATCGTGTTGTTATACTCTCTCGATTGCAAGCTCCGCCCTTTCAGAAAATTAATATGACTCAGAAAGTAACTACATCGTCGTAGTCGATTTATACATTCAGCATTCATCATTGTTGTTATCTTTCAGTGAACGCCAAGACGACCGAACAGGAGTTCGAAGTAGGAGCTACTCGCATCCATCTCGGACCGGCTACCGCACGGAGATCGCCTTCCCTCCTGGTGAACGATCGACCAACACTTCATTTTCCTAAACGCGGCTTCCACTTCAGAACCTTACTGCCCCGTCTGCCGTTTGTTCTTCTGTTTGTGTGACCAGCCCATTGCCACTTTGGTGAGCTCTTTCTTTGCGTGATATCGGAAACGTTAGTCCTCTGCCTTATGCCTTCGTTACGATCTTCGTTCTATTGGGCAAAGAATCGCCCAACATAGCACGTTCAATAGTAGGCCGCTGAGCTACCGCAAATTTGTGGACCAGTTGCTCCTCTGCTTATAGGAGGAGTACAAAGAGAAGTCCGGTACAATAGAGCTCGCCCAATGCACCAGGGCTAGCCCCACCCTCAAAGACCCACCACCAGAACATGGTTCAACCAAGCTGGGGCAGACGACAAATCCTATGTCATTTGACACTTGATAATAAAATTACTTGACACTACCGCAAAGTGAAAGCTATGCGCTCGACTCGCGCGATTTGTGAGAAACCGGTGGCCCACTGGAGAAGATGAGGAAAGGAGGGCAACTCACTCGCACGACAGCAAGTCATGAGGCCAATTTCTCTTTTGCTATACTATAAAACTTATCAATTCATTTACGTATTATGTAAAGTTTTCACAATTGTATCGACCCATGCAGCCAGCATTTATACTTTTGTAAAAGACAGCATACGCTATCTTTTACAAAAGTAACTAGTAGAATTGAAATTAATTGAAGATAATTGTCCTCAGTAATAGATGATCCTTCACTAAACGGCTCTTACTCCCTCAAATAATCTAATTTATCAAGGAGCCAAGACATGAAAGGACACGTCATTACTATGTACTAGGTAGTGCCATGTTGTATTGAACCCATATCGGGCTGGTATGACTCCAGAGGTATATGATATCACCGTAAATTAATTATTATGATTGCACAATTCGTGTGGTTTGTGAGCTTACGGTCCGACCGACAGCTCGGTTTCGGTTACGGCCGAGTTTCGGCAAATAAGCGGTTCGGTGCAAATCTGCCGAAATTACGACCGAATCTACATTCGGTAGATCTTACACTGAGTACTATCATTGAATTCTATCCTAGCGAGGAAGCCATTTGTCAGCGTCCACGTGCTTAATCATGCCGTTACTGACTTGTTTTTGCTGTTCGCTTAGATCCTTAGAGGCCTCCTCTCGCGTCAGATAAAAAGGGTGGCTTGACTGTGGTTACTGCACCTGAGCCAAAAGTAACCACCCCATCCAAGTGACAGGAGACTATAAGTAGTGCTTCTTTGATAGCAACATCTAACCCCGGCTCCGCAGTAACGGGTATGCAGAAGGTACCCAGAAATAAAGCAATTGACATTGCGGTGACACCCACTGCCCTAATTCCGGCACGTACCCCACTCGACGAAGAGTGGACGGAGGTGTCTAAAAGAAATAAAAAGAAGGGAGGTAATGTGGCTAATGACCCTAAGTCGGCATCAAATGCGAAGAAGCCAAAAAAGATACGCCCTCCTAGAACTGCAGCTGTAGTTATCACGTTACAGCCCCTGGTTCTGGTTACAAAAGACAGGGGAATTTCATTCGCTGGAGTTCTAAATGAGACTAAAAAAGGCGGACTTGGCTGCACTTGAAATCCCGGCTGTGCGTTTCAGGCTGGCTGCAACGGCGGCACGAGACCTAGAAGTATTCGGTGATGGCAGCTCCGAAAAATCAATTACTTTAGCATTCAAATTAAGATAGTGTCTTTGAGAGTACTTTAGGGTATCAGCCTCAGAAATGCGCTGAGCTGCAGATGACTAGGCTGGACGACTCGGCTACAGCAAACGTGATTGCAGAAGCCATCGCCAAGTTAACGGATGCTCGGCCGACTCTGTTAAAGTAGGACAAATACAGAGAGACCATAAAGGTTTAGGCAGCGCTCGGGTCAGATGTCCAATAGGTGCGGCGAGTAAATTAACAGCGCCAGGCACTGAGGTTTGTGTGGGATGGACAGTAGTCCATATAACCCTTCCACCCGTACGTCGTATACGTTGCTACCGATGCCAAGAGGAAGGGCACGCCGGAGAAAAAAAATGACCGTAGACATCTTTGCCTTTGCTGTGGTCAACCGGGGCGCATATCAGCTCCTTTGCGATGGTCCAACGCATTGTGCTGTATATGTAGCTAAGGGTAAGGTAAAGAACAAACTCTGGCGAAAACATTAGGGGTAACGGATTTGCTGGTACGAGAATTGGAAATCTGCTTATAATGGGAGTCAACTTATCTCCTAGCAGGCCCCGGATTAAGTTTGAGGCATTACTTGAAGTGCCAAGCCGCACCTATATCGATGAATCATTACAATGTAATTGTCGCCGGGGATTGCAACGCACGCTTTAAGGCTCTCCGGCAGAGGTGCAGATCAGAATTTTAGTAGAATGGTTTGTGCCTTCAGGATGAGTCCTGGTCAATCAAGGAGCTGTAAATACCTGTGTGAAACAGAGGGGAGGTTAAATTGTGGACTTAACCTTTGCAAACTCCTCCGTTGCTCGCATAATCATAAATTGGCTGGTCCTTGACAATATGGAGACGTTAACTGACCACCTTTACATTTCGTTTAAAGTAGCTAACATTCATTCTGAGGATACTGTGAACACAGCGGGATAACAATAGCCCAAGTTGGGCCTTTAAAAAAATAAATAAGGATTTGCTGCTTGAAGCATCTATTGGTCCGCCTTGGGCGCCCCTTTAAGGGTGTGACGTTGAAGCAGGAGCAGAGTGGCTTAATATAGCAATTTCGTATGTTTGTGATGCGGCTATACCACGCGCCAAGACATCGGAGCCTCTGCGTAATTCCTATTGGTGGCAACCAAAACTTACGCAGTTTCGGGATTTGTGTGCGCTGACACGGCGTCGTTACACGCGGTACCGTAGAAGACGAGTGACAAACTTGAATACAATGACCACACTCTATATATAATACCGTGACGCGCGCCGGGCAAAGTGAAGCTGAGGCTTGGCAAAAGTGGCTCGACACGCTCGATTGTGATCTGTAGGGAAGAACAAACAAATGGGTTCGGAATAGGCTCTGAACTGCAGCTCCAGCAATCACACAGATTCTCCAGCCACACCTTAGAGAGATAGTGGTATCTGCCCTTTTCCCAAGACAAAGTGATCGGTCACCATCTGAGGTCACGTCCACTGAGAGAGAGAGAGAGAGAGTATAGGCTGAGAGACTAGAGGAGCCTCGCGTGAGTATGGAGCTCCTGCCAGCCTTACGACCTGTCCTTCAGAAATGGGAGGAACGCACCAATGGTGCTTTAATAATTTTCACACAGGCGCTTACTGGACACGGATGTTTTGGTCATTTTCTGTGTGAGGTGACAGGACGAGAGGAAACACCAGCCTGTCACAATTGTGATGAGTTGGTGATACGGCTCACCACACAATAGCAGTTTGTTCCGCATGTTCCGTTGTTGGCATAATCCTGTGCAGTTTCATAAAATGTTTCTTTACCCTCACAAAATATTCGTCTACGGCGACAATGACCCCATCATTGATGAAAAGCTTCTGCCACCTAACCATTTCTTGAGCTTATAAGTGGATGTCGCACGGGGCTAGATCTGGAGAATAGGGGAATACGGCACACATATTATAACACCACCATAACACATAATATAATAGCACCATAGTCCTGAAGTTTTTACGCACACACAAGTGCACTCTCCATTCCTTCATTCTCTTATTCCGATGGGGCAGCAGTCCGACACGACCGGAAGAAATCAGGCGCAGGACCGACGGCTTAACGTGCTCTCCAAGGCACGAGGTTGTAACACCTAACTTCCTCACTCCGGACAGTTATTAGAATTTCAATAATCCTAATAGCAGTTTTTGTATGGTCCGACCCGGGATTCGAACTCGGGACCTCACATTTGTGGCTGAACATGCTTACTATTAAACCACGAGGCAGTTAAATGTCAAAAATTTTTTCACTGCTTCATTATGTAGATATATAGAGAATTAGTATATATTAATTATAGACGAACAACTTATCTCTGCCCCGTACGGAATATGGGATGAAGTTGTGTGTGCCTTTGCGTATGTATGCGTGTGCATGTGTGATGTGTGACTTTTGTTACATATTTTATAATATATAACTTTCGTATCATCTACCCGGATGCCTGTAAACGCATTTTGATGGCAGGTCATTAAGTAATGAGATCAATTATAATGTTTTTATGCCATCGAGGAAAATAATAAATAGTTCCGTTAATGATCTTAACAATCACTTATAATTATAACCTTCCTCTTAAGAAGATGTAGATTATATTACGTTTTCATAGTCATTATTATGACATTTTTAATATATGTACGCGTAATTGTGATTTTGTGAAAATTCCATTTCTGTATAGGAGTCCTTCCTTCCTGTGAGGACCTAGAGCGCACCAAAAGTATGTTTTGTGCAGATTTCTTTTGTAGTATAAAACGGCAAGTCAATGCCTTTTGGTGATTACCGGCGCCCGACAACCAAATAATTTTCATACATATGAATTGACCTCTTTTCCCGTGAAGCGATCACGTAAGCGGCACTACAACATGGATACTTCTTGCTAATTTAGGAAGGAAATGTGTGAGGATGTCTCAGAGCGTCTGGTGGTGTTTCTTAACACCACCCAGAAACATCCGCATAGAGCTTATGTAGATGTGTGAGTCTCCACCTAATTGGTGGCCCATTAGAGACTCACACACCGCACGTTTGCCTCATGTAAACGTGCGGTGTGTGTATCTTAAAATATGGTGTCGTTTCAGTCCACCAAAACCTGTCCCATAAGCTTCGCGATAGAATACTTAACTCAGATAAAAATAATTTATAAAGTTATAATTATTTATGAAAAAACCATAAGGAACGGTAAAATTTATGTAATTAATATATACTAATATTATACAGAGGAAACATTTGATTGTTTATTTGTTATTTTCTTTTTAAAATCCTTCTATCAATAGAATTCTATATTATCTGTCATAAATATAGTTTATATAACATTATCTAAAACATTTTGATCATCGTGAAAACTTAAATAATGTAACCAATTCGAAGGTGTGAAAAAATATCTAAATAAATCGTTATTATATAGCTGCAGGAATTATTGACAGACAACACAGCTGGCGATGTTCGCGGATGATAACGCAGAGCCAAACTACTCCAAAAAGCCGTCACCGAATTCGGTGAATGATTCCTAAAATGGAGAATAGAGGTTAATGCGGAGAAGAGTAAGTCCATACTCTTCTCACTAAACCACCCCTCGCATAGACGAGGTAACATGTCTCCCATCCTGCTCTACGGTAACCTAGAGCAGAGACGGTGAAATACTTGGGAGTGACTCTCGATAGGTCGATGAGCTTCAAGAATCACATAGATAACGTTCTGAAAAGGGCACGATATGTCCTTTTTAAACTTTATCCTCTCATAAACAAAAAGAGCAAAATGGCGTATAGACATAAGCTCACTTTGTATTTTACATGCATCCGACCGATCTTGTCGTATTGCAGTGCAGCATTCGCGAACCAATACGATATACACCGCTCGTGCCGGTCGAGCGATGAAATCTTACATATAGTTACACAGTTATAACGTATGACTGACAGAATGTCAAACTCACACACCGCTTACCGAAACGAGCCCGGGTTCGAATCCGTAAGTCGAGAGCTTAGATTGATAGAAATAAAATAACGTGACTTTAGAGAGCTCTAATAATAAATAAATTAAAAATACGGCTTTTGCCGATTTGTAGCTCAAATCGACCCCCTCCGTCAGAGGGGGGGGGGGCGAGGAGGCCGGCCTCCTCAGACAAGCCAAACATGAAACGAGCTCAATTATCCTTATCCACGACACCGCAACCAAAACGGCATCGTGCGCGCGCCGTCCCACTAGAGTGAGGAGGGGGACCTCTTCCCTCTTTTCGGTCCCAAAAATAATCACTATAGGGTACGCCCACAATCAACGTGTAATGTTTAGGAGGCCGAAATTAACATTTATAACTTTTATACTTTTGTAAATCAAAGATTATGTGCCATATTTAGTGAAATACCTGCGCGAAGTCAGGACGGACTGCTGGTTAATAATAATATTGAATTTAATAATTTTACAAATCCTTTTACTCTTATCTTAAATATAAATGTAATATAAATAAAAATGTAACATTACTAAGAAAATACTGTAACCGATCACGGTTTATTTTACAACACCGACGTTTCAGATGCTTCACAGCAACCATGGAAGGGCTGTCCACTTAGATAAGCCCGATTAATCTGTTAAGGTAGTTTTATTGAAATGGGTAGCATTCACGTAAACTTAGAATATCGTTACTTTATATATGAAATTTGTTGCTTACTGTTAATGTGTACAGAAAGAAGTTCTTACGTCAGCCATTCTAACAAGAATTTCGACTGGTATTTTTTAGGCAAACGTAAGCTATATATCGGGGACGTGTATTATGTAGAATACTAGATATATTCCAGTAAATCATCATCATCAGCCAGACGACATCCTCTCCTGTACATTTTTCCATAAAGCGCTAGGTGACGGTCACGACCCACTTGAACCCAGGAGCACACGCCATCTTGACCAAGGCGTCAGTCCACCGGTAATGTTCCTCGATATCACCTACGCAAAATCCATTCGAAGGGGTGGATTATTTTATTATCGGCGTTGTAAGTGAAATTATGATATTCCAAATTTTATCTGTCCCAAATTTAAAAATATCTTCAATTTGTCAATCTTTAAAGTACTGCTTATGCGTGAAAGTTTAACGGCCAGAAATACAAACTGTTTTAAAGTGAATTAGCAGCATTTGTAATTTACTTTTCGATTTTCGCAAAATTAGAAATAATAAACCAATTAAATTGTCTGATTTAAAAACAACAAGTAGGCAGATATGTTGATCATTTAATTTTTATAAGTAACAATGTTTAACTTTGCCCAAAGCAACGCTACAACCATTTTGCCTATAATGGGGGAAGAATTAAGAAAAAGTGACGACGAGAGAATGTTTTAATAATCACTGCGATTTTATGCAGCGGAACATAAAAATCCGACAATTCTTCAGGTACGTTGTTTCCTCTTTCCCTAATGTGTTACCATAATTTCGCTAGCTGCAAGCAACGCAGCAGCATAGCCACAACGTCACGCTGGCATTACCTTAGCGAGACCAGTATTTGAGCGAGACCAATATCTGAGCGAGACCAATATCTGAGCGAAAGCATTATCTGAGTGAGAGCATTATTAAAGCGAGAGCACTATCTGAGCGAGAGCATTATCTGAGCGGGAGTATTATTAAAACGAGAACATTATCTAAGAGAGAGCAACATCTGAGGGAGAGCAATATCTGAGCGAGAGCATTATCTGAATGAGAGCAATGTATGAGCGAGACCACTCCGTGCGTCCGTCCGTGGGTCATCTTACTGGCCTGGGGAGGCCTGCGAGGATTACTGTACTGAGTCTGGTCGCGAGGGGCAACTGTCCCCTCAGTGATGGGGGCAACCCACTGGTGTTAGTGGGTTGTTGCGCACCGAGGTGCGGAGGCCGTACGGCCTGAATAGGGTGCGACCGCGGCCTACTGGCCTGCAGGTCTGGTGAGTGGTGAAATGTGGTGATGTCCGAGTGTGATGTGGGTTATGCGTAATAAGTGATCCTCGTCTCGATCGCCGGGGCCGAGGACCCCTCTCCGCCTGGTGGATCACGGGATACGAGTTCACGCGGGTACGGCCACCCTTCGGGTGGTCACGCGTGTAGCGGGGCCAGGTCCCTCAGGTGGGTGTGCGGACCACTGCCTGCGGCACTGAACATGCCTCCAGACAATCGGGCCACAAACTCACCGACAGACCCGACCCGCAGGTCTCGCGCGATCTCGTCGTTCCGGACGTAGCGGCCGGCCTCCGTGATGACCCGTAGGGATATAATCTGCTGAGCTTGCAGGCGCTTCTTCTGGCTCGGGGAGGTGAGCGCGTACCATGCCGGGGCAGCGTAAGTGAGCAGTGATCGGATGTACGTATTGTATATCCCCAGTTTCGTGCGTAGTGAAAGCTCGGATGCGAGCACTGGTCGCAGTAAGGCGCGGGCTGACCTCGCCTGGTTGATCACTCGATCAACCTGCGAGCCCATCCGTAGCGTGCGGTCAATGCTGCACCCGAGATACACGACCGGGGACCTCCAAGACAACTCCTGGCCGCCCAGCTCTAACCGCCCCGGCAAGCTGCGCTTCGTGCTAACGAATAGCGATGCCGTTTTCTACACGTTGAAGGACATTCTCTATTTGTCGAGCCACTCCGGCAGTCGTACCAACAGCCGCTGCTTTCGACCGGCTGCTAGCTCCGGCTATCGGGACGAGGATATGTAAGCGCTGTCGTCGGCGAACAGCGCGAGCAAGATATCCATTTCGCACTCTCCCATTGGGTTGTTGAGCGTCGGGATGTATGGCCCACAGGGAGGAATGTCGTCCCTTCACCGCTACCCGGAAGGTTCTCTTTTCCAAGAACGACGCCACTAGTCGCACGAGAGCTGGCAGGACGCCGGCGTCCATCGGCTTCTCCAGCAGACCCGGGTACCACACCTGGTCGAAGGCCTTCTCCATATCGAGAAAAACTCCGATCGAGTGTCTTCCCTTGTTCATCTCCGTGGCCTGGATAGAGTGATGAAGCACCCGCGCCAACCGCTGTGTGGTCGAGTGGCTGCTCCGGAAACTCCGGTGGTGAGAGCCACGGCTGTGCGCCACGGCATCATCACCAGTGCTGTGGGGGGTATTTTGTCGGGGCCTAGTGCTTTGCGCCTCGAGAGGCGAAGGCTGATAGTGGTCTTCAACCCGCTGAGTGGTCTGTTCAGGGCGTAGAGGGATGTATCGTTGGCGCCGGCTCGAGCGATGGTTCGCTTCCAGTCGGCCCCTCGACAGTCCCTCGCCCTTTCAGAGACGTCCTCTGCGAGTCGATTGAGATCGGCCTTGATCAGCGGGCAGCGGGTCCGGGCCCAGAGCCTCCTCAACTGCCTTTTCCTCCTGAGATCAGACAGGTGGTCGGGAGGGAGGTCACTCCGACGGCATGCCTCGACCAGCGTGGTGACGGTCGCCGCGGCCTGTGCCTCCCGGATTTTGTCCGTGAGACTACAGGCCGCAGCTTCCCCCCCCCCCCCCCGCGGTCTCGAGCTGCCCGTCGATAGTGAAGTTGGCCATACGGTCTCTGAATACCTGCCAGTCCACCGTCTGTCTGGTCCGTTCCCGCTCCCTTTCGACCGCCGTCGAGTGTAGTGTGATTAGGACTGGTAGATGCTGCGTATCCAAGTCATACAGCACCTCCGTGTCCAGTGTGAATTGGAGGTTGTTGTGAATGGCGATGTCCACACGTCCGGATTCCGCCGGTGATCCGTCGGGACGTGGGTCGGGCAGGAGGGTCCCTGCACCGTGTATCTCCGTCGCTCCGAATCCACCTGCAGTCTGGCGCCGGTGCGGTTGATGGTGGACGATCCCCAAGCGGTGTGCTTGGAGTTCAAGTCACCAGCAACCAACGCCTGGCCCCCGCCATACAGTATGCGATGGACGTCGGTGAGGTCGAAGTGGAGTGTGGGAGGCCTGTATGCAGCGTAGATCCTCAACTCCTCTCCCGGCACTTGCGCAACTACTCCGGTTGTGTTCATGTCGGAGAAGGGGTCGAGGTCCAAGTCGACATGGACGATATCCCGCCGAACGAGCGCAGCCGTACCTCTGTACGCCCTGCCGCTCGGCGACACCTCGTCCCTGCGATACACGGCATAGTTCGCCATCTTGAGGTCCTGTCCAGGCCCCAACCATGTCTCTCCCAACAGTATGACGTGAATGTTAGTACTCCTGGGCGAGCTGACTGAGGTCCTGTCCAGGCCCCAACCATGTCTCTCCCAACAGTATGACGTGAATGTAGTACTCCTGGGCGAGCTGACTGAGGTCCTGAACTTTTCCTCGGATGCCGCCGGGGTTCCAGTAGATGATTCGCTATTGCTTACGATCCATCACCGGTTACCTTTTGGCTGGACGTGTGCGGTGTCGAAGTCGTCTGAGCTGTGGCTGTATGCGGCCATATCCTGGGGTCCTTGAGCAGACGAGCGAGCTCCTCCCTGATCACTTGCCTGAGTTCCTCCTGACGATCTCAGCGATTATCGCCCTGAGCTCGCCAGTGCTGAACCAGGAGCGACTCTCCGGCCGGGCTGTGTCCATAGGCCCAACGGGGCCACGGGGTGTTTGCTTGGTGGTGGGTAATGGGGGTGTGGTGTGTGGTGTTGTTCTGGGTGCTTTTGTAGGCCTTGTGGTGGCTGGCTGCGGTGCGCCTGCTCCCTTGGCGGCCAGGTCGCGATCTCCGCGCTCGGGGGAGGCTTCGTCTGTCTCTTTCGAGGCCAGTTCCGCTTCCTCGTCTTCGGGGCGGAGGGATGAGCGCGAGGTCTGGCTGTGTGGGGGGGGGATTTCGCCGGTGCCGACAGCGTCGGGCCTGGTCTATATTCGACCTCTCCGCCAACGACTCCGCAGGTAGGGAATAGGGGTCTGGCTTCCCAGCCTTGTCTTTCGGGGTCTGGTCCTGCTTGACCCCGGGCTTAGTCGGGATCAGCGGACTGAACTTGAGGCCCCTGAGTCTCCCTGATGTAGGTCCTGCACCTGCGGTCGCTGGCGGTGTGCGGCCCGGCGCAGTTTGCACATGTCGGCATGGTGCCCTTGGGTAGGGGACAGACGCCGACCGCGTGATTCTGCCCAAATCTCACGCAATTGATTTGCCGGTGGCAGTTCGTGGAGGAGTGACCGAAGTGTTGGCAGCGATGGCACTGTGACAGCCCTTCGCGCCCCTTCCCCCCGGCATGCAGAGCAACTCCTTGACCTCGTAGAGGCGTCGGAGCTCCCCGCCGTCCATGCACTCGAGTTGGGCATGGTACAGGCAGCAAGCCCTGGTCCCCCTCGCCGGGATGTGGCGCACGAAGCGTACAGGGAAGCCCAGGGCCGTGAGCTCGGCGGCGATGCTGTCCGTGCTCGTCCCCACAGGCAGGCCTCTAATACCCATCTTGGCGGGGAGGTCCGCCGGTGGGGAGTATCAGTGCCACTGCACCGCCGCGTCTACCTTTGAAAGGTCCGTCAACAGCTTCTGGACCGCCCTGTACTCTTCCGGCATCTGAGCATTGTGCCCCTTGCCAAGACCACCAATTTGTCGGGCCTTTCTTCCGGTGAGGACGCCGCGTGCTTTTGGGGGCGTAACCTCTCCAGTTCCTCCTGAAAATCCTCCATCTCCTGAGGCGTGGGGAAAAGTGGGTGTCTTATGGTTACTCGGTCTTGGTTGTCACTCTTGCTCATGCCAATGATGTGGAATCGGTCCTCCGTCGGACTCGCTGTCCACTCCCCGGACCTTTCTTCACAAAGGTCGGGGAGAATGTCGCGCGGTGTGGCTTCGGACCTGTTGAGGACTGCTTGGGTCTTGATTGTCCACACACTATATACTAACAGACTATACACTATGTATACAAAAAGAGCTTTGGCTTCACCCGAGTTCTGAACACGGTACAGAATAGCAATTATTCCGGACCGCGTTCCGAACAAGGACGTGAGGGCTGGGGCGCAAGCGGGACGGCGCTATCATTCCCTCACCTTTCGGCAAGAGAGAGACAGCTGGCGTTTCCGAGTGCGTAGGAGTGAGATAGAACGTACTTACGAACGTGAGATAGATAGAACGTAGTCCGTCCTGATATAACGTAGACCAGTATCTGAGCGAGAGCATTATCTGAATGAGAGCATTACCTGAGCAAGACCAATATATGAGTGAGACCAATATCTGAGCGGGATCAGTATCTAAGCGAGACCAATATGTGAGCGAGAGTATTATCAAAGCGATAGGATTGTCTGAGCGGGAGTATTATCAAAGCGAGAACATTATCTAAGGGAGGGCAACATCTGAGGGAGAGAAATATCTGAGCGAGAGCATTATCTGAATGAGAGCATTGTCTGAGCGAGACCAGTATCAAAGCGAGAGCATTATCTAAGCGATCGAATTACCTGAGCGAGTCCATTATCTGAGCGGAAGCATAGTCTGAACGAGAGCATTATTACAACTAGAATAGTATCTGAGCAAGAACATTATCTGAGGCCGCCGCGTTCATTGTAGCCCAATTCGGTGACTGACAGCAACGCATGATATTGTAAGTGGTAGCAATTAGTGAAAGGAGCCTAATTGGGCCGGTATTACGTTTCATGCGCTTTGTTAGTATCCGATGGCCCGCGGCCATGACAGTAACGCGGATATTTACGGACATCGCCAGTCGTCAAAATGCTCAGATTTCTCGTATGCTTCCCTATGTGTCATAAAATTGTTTGTTTGTTATAACGCAACACAATACTCATAATATGTCCAGGAAATATCTACAATCCTTGTAATTTAATTTATATTTTTATACATTTTTAAAGGACATACTAATAATCATAATAGTTTATTTTTTCACCATATATTCTCTCTGAATATATTTCTAAAGAGTAACAATAACATTTTGGTACAATTTATTACATACAGGTTTTATTAAGATTTGGGGGCCTGTATTTCGGATCACAAAAATCCACATTTGCTTCTAATACATTAAGAAATTACTTATTAGCATTATACATGATTTTCCTTACATTTGAATGCTTCTGTGTACATTACAACAAAAATTGCGGTAAGCCTAAAACAAGTAGAAAAGCAAAAAAGAAATGTACAATAAACAAAGCATGCAAGTGTGTGTGTGTGTGTGTGTGTGTGTGTGTGTGTGTGTGTGTGTGTGTGTGTGTGTGTGTGTGTGTGTGTGTGTGTGTGTGTGTGTGTGTGTGTGTGTGTGCGTGTGCGTGTGTGTGCGTGTGTGTGTATGCGTGTGTGTGTGTGTAAGTGTGTTTGTGTGAGTGTTGGTGTGTGTGTGTGTATGTCTGTCTGTTTTTTGGGCTGAACCGTGCGTTTACATGTAATGCTCGCGCAAGGTGTTAGCAAACATATTGTTTCCTGGTAATTTTATTCTAGGAGGTATGAGGTTACCTTTTTTTACACAAGTACCTATGTAGATTATAATGGTGAGTAGTCTAATAATTTTATTGTACAGGAAGCCACCAAGGTGGCAGGGAAATCGGTGCGAAAAGGCAGTTAAAATATGTGAATCGTATCGGGCCACAGGGTTGAACCGTCTTTCTTCTATCCCTGCTGTAAGATGGTAAGGGAGTAGTGAGTTTTGTTTTACTATTGTATTCAGCACAAAGAGTTGGCGAACCGTAAGTACTTTCGTCTGTTTGTAGAGAAGTTCTGTTGGATGCCAATACGGGAGAGATAAAGTGATTTTTAATATAGCTCTTTGTGCTCACTCTGTATTATGGTCGTTTTTGGAGCCCCAACCCAGGTGGTGATGCCTAATTGATTAGGGACTGCACGAGAGAAAAGTAAACAGATCTCACTAATTTAGCCTCTGCTACAATCCATAGAGTTTTAAATACATAAATTAGTTTTCCTATTCTAGTGGTGAGCGTGTCAATATGTTGTTGAACCCTAAGAGCACTGTCAATTATTATTCATAAATATTTTACGCAGTCACCCTGGTGGAGTTTGGAGCAGGTACAGGGTAAGTCATGTGGTTCCGGGCACACATGAGCTCTCAAGATGACAGGCGAAGTAGTCGCTAATCGCTCGATGTTCTTCTTCAGAGACAATGTGACATACGTAGGTTTATCTGTGTTAAAGGTCGATTTGTTATATTACAGTCACTTAGATACATCATTAAAACTCGACTGAGCATATGAATATACCTCAGAGCAAGAGTTGGCATAACATAACAGCGCTACGTCATTGGCAAAGCTCACAATACTACCGTTATTGAGTTTTCGCATGCCCGTTTCGTTAATATAGATGAAAAAGTGAGTTGGGCCAATTACGCTACCCTGACTATCACTGGAAAACTCGTTTATCTTAACGCACTAAACGCGCTCACTCAAATAATTATGAAAAAGTTGGAGTGGAATACCTCTAATTCCTAGGTATTCCATTTTCTCAATTAAGATGGGCACAGTAACCGTGTCGAAGGCCTTGGCGAGATCTGAGAATATGCCAAGAACCTTTTGTCCATTGTCTAAGTTAGTGACTATGCAGTTAGTTAAGTCGTCGATTTGCCAGGCCTAAAACAAAACTGTATTTGGGAGAGCAAGTTCTTATCTTCCAGGTAGTCTATGAGTCTTTTTTTAAGAATACGTTCGAGTATTATAAATTGAACGTAAAATCGTCTTCTTGAATGATTTGGGGAATTTTCACGTTGTGAGAGTGAGATTGCATATGTATGTTAGTGGTGGGACCAACACGTTTTTATTTCTTTTTAGAAGGTTGCTCGAAATTCCATCCTAACCCGTGGCACAACTGCTGCGGAAGACATGATTATACCGGATACCTCATCCTCATCTGTCGGTAGAAGGAGCATACATTGGGATTTTTTTATAAAGTAACCAGTTGACATTTCTATAGGTTTTATTTTTTCTGCAATGTTATTTCTGATTTCAGCAAAGAAAGAATTGACTAGATTTATCGAGTCTTCCGATGTACATGACAGCTTTCGTAAATGAGATGGCGTTTCCTTTTCTTAGTCCAATTTGTAATGTGATTTATAGCTGCCCAGAGGTGTTTCGGGTTCTTCCCAGCTTTTTCCAATTCATTTTTCTCATATTCGTTTCTTAATTTTTTTAACAATTTGTAACAGAATTCTGTATCTAGTAAAAGTTAATTTTAGTGTTTCATTCTGTGGTACTCTCCTGCTCTTCTTGTGTAGGTGATATCTATGCCCAATACATCGAAGAAGGGCCGACGTCATCCAAGGTTTGATCAATTTTTGTGGTTAGAGATTTTGATTTTGTTGGTGTTCAGTTGAATCTCTTGTTTTATCAATATGATCAATACATCCGTCGCTTTGTGTGGGCCCGTGGTATTGTATACCTCACCAAAATCAAGATACTTTAAATCGGTGTCCTGTTGAAAGTTATTGATACTCGTTGCGTTTTTTTTTTTTTCAGTAGCTCTCACCAGTGCTTTGGAAAGCACTGGTGAGAGCTACTAAACAATAGGACCATCTCATGGTCAGTTAAAGATGAATGTGCAACTAGTGTGCGTGTATATTATCATTATCTTGGCTACAGGCAGGATAATGATAATATAAACGCGCACAAGAAATTATAACCGAATACTAGAATATTTAATTTTAATAATTTAAATATTTTTTAAGATTATTTCATTTTAGTTTGTAATTTGTGACTACTCATTTATAATTGAGTGACACACGTGAATAATGCATTCCGCTTGCAGGTGTCTATTTTTTAAAACTGTCTGGATTTCACTTAGTTGTCACATATGACTGGCAACTCATAAACCACAGAAGACGTGATACCATACATATCACTTTACGGTGATATCAAAGTTAAAACGGAATTCTAATATTGTGAATTTATCGTTCTGACATTGACACAGTTTAATCTATAAATCTAGGTGTACGCTCTGCTTTATAACAACTTGTCATTAGTTGGGTGTCACCGTTTGACATAGATAATGAAACACTTTGTATCGTAATTTGTATTGCGAAATGTATAAAACAGAAATGCATGTCCGCTGCATACAGTTGCAATCCATCTTTATATTGCTCCATTTGAGATGTGGGTTGTGATAGGTATTTTTCTAATTTCCCGCTCCGACTATGCGAAGTCTTTGGAACTACGTGAGTTGTTTTTTATTACACTAGTTCTAGTAGTGAGGCGCTTTGACGCTCCCAAAGTACCAGGGAGACAATTTTTTTGGGATTTAAAGTATTGTTGTGTTATTCTATATATGTGCAGAATTTCATCCAAAATTGTCGCTATAGGAATTTTTGCGTGAAAGAATACCAAACATTAGGCGTGTTTAGTATTCTAACTTTCATTTATATAATAATAGTAGATTATAGTAGATAAAATTACTTTTTTCATTTGTTTTAAATTATTATAAGCTTGTATGAATGCGCTAATCTCAAGAACAATTATCTTTGTGTTGAATAGCACATTTACTGAGGAAGGCCTATATATCATGATGCCACGTCCTATGGGATCGGAGTGATGGGTGTGAAACTGCGGGGTAAAGCTACTTAAAAATATAGAGGAATTAAATAAAACTGGGGTATTTGAATAATATGAGAAGGAGCACATCCCTCGCCTTCTTAATGTGGGTTCGCTGTCGGGGTTTTTAACAGTTCAGATGTAATATACCAATGAAAATGATAGAGTGATGGGAAATAATGCATGGATACCTGTTGGCTATGCCGATGTCTATTACCGTATATCTACGATTTGACTACACGTTTGCTTTTTTAAATAAATAAAATGATCAAGTTGTAGTTATTTAATTGGTTTGTCACTTCTTGATGGAAATTCATGATCTTATGATGATAAGTCGAAACCGGTAATAAATGTAAATTGAAAAATAAATTATTTGGGGAAAAAGTATATATGTATAAGTTGATCTCATAGAAAGGTTCCGTTTTCATTTATGAAATGTTAATATTTCATTGCACAACTTCAATAAATTCCAAATTTAAATGAAGTGAAGTACAATTATAGGAATGTATTTGACGAGGGCGCCAGAAAAGATCACTAGGCATAAATCTGATTCTTCTTAATCCTATGCTTATTCCGTTTCTATATCATATGACATCGAAGTCGGTTACCAAAGTTATGGTATTTGACGAGGACGCCAGAGAAAAACTATACATAGACTTGATTTCCTTCATCCTGGCCTTATTTACTATATTAGATGACATCGGGGCCATCTAACATAGGAGATTGAGCCTTAGTTTTTGGATAAAGCGTTTTACACCTGACCCAATATATATAGTCTGATAGTCGAATTCCAATACACGTATTCGAATTTCCTCGCGATGTATTCCTTCACCATAAGAGCATTCAGAAAATATATTTAAGTTATAAAACACATTATTGCATGGCGGAGTTCGAACCTGAGCCACCCGAGTGGAACTCCCTAGCGCCAACTAATAGATTTACGGTCGTTTGAATATTGGCACTATAATATGCCGCGATCTCCACACACCACTGGACACCACTTAGATTTCCCCGCGTTAACAGAAAAGTGAACAAGACTTGTGATTGCTAACATCCGAAAATCCTCAATTGAAAATATTCGTAAGCAGATAATGCTTTAGTCCTTCACAAAGCAAACAAACAGCACCTTATAAATACTTACCTATAATTTATGTCTCCATAATGTGACATTTTAATATGTATGCTTTAGTAGTCAGCATGTTCCGCCACAAACGTTGAGGAAAAAGTGTTTTAGGATTTTTCAATTTCTTATAACATTCCGTAGTCTGGCATTTGGCGGTTTTACGCGCCTACGCGCCTGCGCCTTGGAGAGCACGTTAAGGAATAGATAATGCAGTTGTATCTGTGCAACCACTTGTGCACTATGAATTGCTTTTCTTAATAGAGATGGCCGCTGTAGCCGAATATCGAACAGGATGACATTATCATTATTATGTTTATCACACCTCTATGCCAGCTCTCTTCGGAGGCGATACAACATATGGGAGTAACGAGCATTATATATATATATATATATATATATATATATATATACATCCATTGGAGGGGCAATTATGGACCCCTGACAGACTCACAAACCGAAAGAAAAGTGACATCGAAAAAGACATCTTATGGCGGTGTCATGTGAGCGAAAGTTACCGTCCAAGACGTGCCAGCCCAATTACGTTGCAATGTAGCATGGTACCTTGTACTGTTTTGTCGTAATTAATTATTAAATTAAAAAATATTCTATATAAATTTAACTTATAAAAACAAACCATCATAATTACCAGTATAGCTGTCAATACAAGCAAACACAAACATAATGATATTATTTACTTTCAGCGCATTACATAAAGTCATGTTCGCGTAACGCTCTTCACCTTAATGAATGCGCCCTGAAATCTGGTAGAGACTCAATAAATCTCTTCGCAGCGGGAGATCCCAGTAGAGGTTTGAAGTCGTTGGACCCTCTTTATGTACCAGAGATAATAGTGTATATTCCCGACAAGAATGGTTTGAAAATTACTTTCAAGGAGAATAACTTTAAGGGTTTATCACATTTACAACTTATTAATATTGAGTAAGTATATAGAGTGCTGATATTACTGTGTTGAGAAGTTAAAAACTAGTTTTCGTAACGAGGTAAAATCGGGTAGTCACTGACGACCAGTAATCCGAAAGTTTGTATCCTTCACTCTCAATAACCGTTGGTTCTTCCTCATATTCTTTTTCCATCAACAATTACATTACAAAAACTTCGACAGTACTCTGTAAATAAAAAAATAATAAACTGCCTGTTACCACGACGCCTGTTTACTCTACATAATGTACATTGTCCTTTTTATCCATCACCCTGATGGTCCTTCATTCACAAATCACACGAAACACGATAGCTTAGCTGTCAGTTTACGGCGATATTGCGAGTTAGGAGTACAGGTAGTTGCAGATAGGGTAGACTGTGCTGTCTTTGATTGACGCAGCAAAATCGCCGCTGGTATTTTAGTTTAATAAATTATATGTTTGCAAATACTAATATAGCTTTAAGTAAAAAAAAAATAATTCCTTTACTCGAATAAAACTTTAATAATAACTAACTTTTTAATAATGTATTATTAATTATATTATTAATAATCAGCGACAATCGAACCTATGGAAGAACAGTTTAAATAAGCTAAGATAGCTAAGGTATACGAAACGCGAAAAGTTTATGTCTT
>JAFELO010001225.1:44735-82684 GCA_017140195.1 Eumaeus atala | reverse complement strand
CCCCCCCCCAATGGGCCACCACTCACAAATCAATCGAAACGCGACACTGAAGATGTCGCATTACGGTGTTATTGTGTGAGCGAGAGATACTTCCCCTGTCGTGCCGGCCCAATTCCGTTGCATAGGTGGAGGTAGTATCATGCACTATGTACGGCGCTACCTCCTCCTATGCAGCACGGCACTACCCCGTATAGCTAATGAGCCTGGGCACCATATGGGGTATCATTTGTTGCAAACTGGAATACCTTCAGGGACTAGACAAACCATAAGAAATATACAACAGTCGTCTTCAAAATACCTTCAGGGACTAGACAAACCATAAGAAATATACAACAGTCGTCTTCAAAATACCTTCAGGGACTAGACAAACCGTAAGAAATATACAACAGTCGTCTTCAAAATACCTTCAGGGACTAGACAAACCATAAGAAATATACAACAGTCGTCTTCAAAATACCTTCAGGGTCTAGACAAACCGTAAGAAATATACAACAGTCGTCTTCAAAATTTCCAAATTGTTCAGGGTGATGAACCGTTTCTGTTGATATATCTGGTGGCATCTGTTGTGGAACTGAGAAGGGTCAGCTAAACTGATATGATATAGTTAAGGAGACGATATCCGCCAAACGCCGCCGACTACTCATTTCCCTTCTCATATTACGTACCACGTTCCTTTAATACTGAATGCATTATAAAGTTGAATAAGTATTTAAGTTCCGTGAAAATGGCTCAGGTTGTATTTATGTACTGTTGTATGTGGACCTGGAGGAGACTTGCGAAACGTGGTGGGGAGCCACCGGAAGTGGCTCGTGACCGTGACCTGTGACGCTCAATAGGAGAGGCCCATGTCCAGCAGTGGACTTATGTACTGTTGTATGTGAACCTGGAGGAGACTTGCGAAACGTGGTGTGGAGCCGCCGGAAGTGGCTCGTGACCGTGACCTGTGACGCTCAATAGGAGAGGCCCACGTCCAGCAGTGGACTTCGTTCGGCTTATGAGGATGATGAATCTGGCTTCTAAAATTTATTTTAATATTTCAATGCCATATCATATAGATGCTGCGTCGTGGTGTATTGGTGAGCATGTTCAATCACACTCGTGAGGTACTGGGTTCGAGTCACGGGTCGGAACAAAGTTTTATTGGGATTTTTCATATTCTCATAACAATCGGCAGTCAGAAAGGCGGCGGTATTAGATACACGTTAGAATTTTCAGAGGGAGACCTCGTTAAGCTGTCGGTCTTTTGCGTGATTTTTCTCCAGTAGTGTCGGACTGCCGTCCCATTGGAATATGAGTAATAGAGAACAGCGAGAGCACTTGTGCCGGCGCAGACACTTGTGTACTTTAACATGTGTCATGGGGTCGGCTAGTCTCTAAAAACGGTTACGATGACATTATTATTTTTATTAATTCAAATTTAAAAGTCATCATGTACTCAAACATTTGAATGGATCACCCGCGACCTATAATATACGAGTACCAATTCAGACTGCGCAACGGCCAATAATCACGCCTGTTATTCCCTAAGAGGTAGGCAGAGGTGTGCTAGTATATCCACCACTCGTAAGTCTAGTAGATATACTAGCACACCCACGTTTAGCCAAGTTACTGAGGCCCATGATGTCATAGGTGGCAAGGCTATGGCCACTTCGGGCAAACACCAAACCCGTACGATGTAATGCGTGCTCAGAGTAATCTGATAAACATTTAATAACAGTTGCCTGACCTGTGGATCGAAACCAGGACCCCACGCGGCTAACGGTCTTAACAGGCGACACCCGCACCGTTACACCACAGAGGCGATTATATATATATATATATATATATATATATATATATAAATATACAGCGAACCGATACCTCTTCGTAGGACCAAAGAATTGAGCTGTCCGGAAATAACTAGGTCGTCAATGATTCGAGTCGTTCCATGTTGTATGCGGTCAAGTGAAACGAGCTGATATTGCGGGGCCCCTGCCCAAAAGTGGGAGCAATAATCCATATGCGGTCGGACCTGCACCTTGTGGTCCCTTTAACCCATATAATATCAGCGCTAACTGATAGCTAGAGTCATTTCTGGTTTGCAGTTTGTTGTGGCACATTGGAGGAAAGAGACCAAGTGGGCAACATATGTGCGTAGCATTAATTGTTTCTAGGCTTCAGTAGTCATAAAAAATGTACTTAGCGAAATATTAGAACCTGGCATCTCTTCCTGATTTTTCCTGAGACACTTTAAATATAAACCGGCAATCTCTTGTGTCCCTTAATTTTGTGGATTATGCAGTCACGAGGATGATTTTATATTTTAAGAGTATTATTTATACATATTTGTGAATATTTTGTATTGTGAATATTAAGTCACCTGCCTAAAAGTTTACAAATTTGCGTTCTTGTTTAATATATTGCGCCTAATTTACTATTTTTTTATCTAAACAGAGTAAACTTATAAGAACAGAACAATCTACAATTATATAATAACATATTATTATACAAACACAAATATGTTGGCAGCACCAATTTCGAACATTCAATGTAGAAATAATAAGTGAAAATGTTCCAATTTAAAAATAACTGTTATTATAAAATATTCTCATCGAAAGGCTTTTAATGGAAAAATTCAAAATGTTAAAATTACAAAATTGAAAAATTAAAGGACGTAATTAATTGACAAAAGCTGTGCATTTACGCAGCGGTAAATTGACTACAATTACCGTTGAAAGATAAAATCTGAAACAAGGAGCGAATGCGCGGCCAAAATGTAATTTGCTTGAGATAAAAGGGAACAATGTGCCTAGCGGAGGAAGCAGATGCGATTACCTGGAGTGGAACCCGTAATAATGTTTCTCAACGCGCAATATTTAGAATCAGATATTTCAAAACTAGAGTATGCAATTATTTATTTTAGCGGTCGTAAATTTTACTTTTCGCCGCGTCGCGTAGTTTGAGTTGAAATTATTTTATTATTGTTGAATTAGCCCACAACTTCGTTCGTGTACTGCTTATTATATGTTGCGCAAGCTTATTAGCTATCCCCACCATGGTTCAAGCCTTGTTGTGGCGGTGGGGCTTGGTAGCCTGGGGTGAACCCAGGCGAAGCCAATTGAATCGAGAAGGATCTTTGCACCCTTTAGGGAGCTTAAAAATCAGAAGGAGGAACAGCTTTTAGTATCCCTCTTATAAGAAGAGGGGACCTAAGAGTAACAGGAGGATGGGAACCTCACCCCGTTGCACTGTCCCAAAGTCTGTGGGGTTGTCTTGTAGTGGTGGGCAACCCCATCTGAGGAGGTGGATTCCGTCCCTTAGGGGGCCGACTAGCCTTCGAGGTGCCCCGATGATTGTTGTTCCAGGGCACTTCACCAAGGGCGGCACTGATGGCACTCGCGGTGGTTTTTGTGGGTATTCGGCACTATCATGTGCCGCCAGTCTCACACACCGCTGGACCCCAACCAGGGCCGGTTAAGGCGCCTAAATGCGTTATCCCGCGTCAACAAAAAAAAAAAAAGGCTTATGAGCTGTACAACAAGAAAGTTACATTCAAATCCGTCCAAGCTATTATTATTAGTTCATTTATTGGGAGATTGACGTGTATCAATAGACAAAAATAGATAAAATTTTGATCCTCAAATATTTTTCAGTAGTGAAAAATATATAAATGTTTCCATATCACACTATTATTTTTTGTTTTTGAAAAATATTTCTACATTAAATATTTTTTTTACTGCTTTATTATATGTGTAGATTTAAAACATTTCCATAGGAAATACACGATTTTTAAATAATCCAAATATTTTAAGTAGCAATGTTTTTAATAATGTGTAACGATACAGTAATATATATCATACTCCTTGTTGGCTATGAAGTTTACAATCTGGTCTCCAATGTCTACCTACATTTGATAGGTACTTGTTGTAATATAACAAACTACACTCCCAAACATTTTTGTCGTATAATCAAACATTCCCACAGTCTTCAGTCTTAATGAAACTATTCAACAGTATTTTTTATAACTCTCCGTCACATACTGGTGCATTATATATCCAAATAGTCACGATTTTTTCAATATACGTTATAAAACTTTGATGCAAGGTGTAAATGTTTTAATAGTATAAACGTCATTACAGTATCAATTTTGGCACACCTTTCATACATCTGCTAGGGGGATGTTAATTGTTTACAGGTAGTATTGACAACATTCATATATTCATCACATAAGTGTACTAGTACAAAGCCTTAAAGTGTCAGAAACTTGATAATGCGACTGCCATTTAATAATTACTAATGCTATAGATTTCTAACAGCCTCGTATACAATTGACACCGTTATATAATCACCAATAACGAAACAATATAGCGATAATTGTTTTTTATAGTATAACAAACGAGTAATCGGAGTCTTTCAACGTCTACCCGACACATATGAACATCAGCATAATTATGCCAATGCGTTGCTCTCCTTTTCACTTTCCCCATCCGCTAGTCATATACCGCACGAAACGTTTACGGCGGTATCAAGTGAGCGAGAGATACCTCCCCGGTCGTATCTGCCCAGTTCCGTTGCATAGGAGGATATTCTGTCATGCTCCATGCATGGCACCACATCCTCCTATGCAGCATGCCACTACCTCTTACTAAAACTTCATGCCGATGCGAAAGAAGGATGTAAAAATAGAAGAGGCTGGCAACGCCAGCCTCATAAGACTACAATGCTCTCTTACTTGCCTCACAAGCGCCTTGTATATGAGGACAATAGATCTCGAAAGGCCTTATTAAAAAATTTCTTTTGCATTATTTAAGCAATGAAACTTCTACGTTTACCGTTTCTATTTCCCATAAAAAACAGTAGAATAGCCGACTTAAAACAGTAATTGTATTCTGTATATGAATTGTGGGTTGGCGGTAAAAGCATCCTCTTCCTAGAGCTGGTTAAAAGCAAGTGAGTCCGTATGAATTTAAACTGAACAATGGGTTGAAAAGCCAACATGAAATAACGTTTCATGATGAGGGAAGGAAATGATTCAGGAACACACAAATGTAGACTATAATCTAATAATAATATTTTTTGTTTAAAAATAATAATAAAATTGTCATCTTACACGAATTTCAGAGACAGCGGCCATCTTTGTAGAGACTCGCCAATCTAGCATTACATATTAAAGCGCATGTGTGGATATATTATGTGCAGACACAAGACATTTTTTTATTCACCGGAGAAAAATCTAGAGCTGACTTGACCGCTTAACGTGCCCTCTGAAGCAAGGGAGTATAACACTACCAAATTTCTGACTTCGGACTGTTGTTAGAAATTGTAATATCCCAATAACACTTTGATCTGACACGGGGAATCGTACCCGGGACCTCACGGCGTTGGTCCCACCAAAGCCGAGAGGTCCCGGGTTCCATTCCCTGGTTCCAGTTATATATTAGTTAGTAAATAGTTTTAAGTCAGCACAACAGACAAAGTACTTCTTGTCGGTCCCTGTGTCTAATTACTATCCGGTGGCATCTGACTTTCATTCTTTCGGAATAGAAAGAAATTAATCTAGACGTATGGATTATGTAATGACTTTTTACGGGTTACAAAAATTAAGTAATTTTATATAATTAAGATGATCACTATAGAAATATATGTAAAACATGTATAAATATCAATGACCTAGGCCGAATTTGAAGCTGCGACCACTGAGGTAACACACGGACTAGCCACCACGTTACCAAATGCCGACGTCTCAATACACCTACAAAAATTAAAATCGCAAACATTTAGTTTTCATGCCTGAGAGCAGATTACAAATAGTTTTCTTGGAAGAGCATATTATATGTTCAACATAGCATTGCCCTAGCTTATGCGAATCCTGAGGTCCACGGACAAATAAAAAATATTATTTGTTATTAGATAGTTTATTGCAAGATAATTCAAATTAGGAATGACAGTAATAATTCCATGAATCTTTCATATGCCAGCGTTATGGGAACACATAAAATAGTTGGAAATAATTCAAACTTGAAGGCTTGAAATAGCAACCGCCGTTTTATGTTTTCCGAGCACGGCACAGCGTAATGCCTACGGGTACAAAAACAATTTACTGTTCTAAGCCCGGTCTCAGGACCGTGACGCATTGCAAAGGATCCTCTTATGTTCCGGGTCTTCGTCCTCCTCAAAGGTTGCACCTTAGGCTACGGAAGCAGGATCTTCGTATTATTTTTTGCATCGACATGTATAAACTAGACTCCTTGGTTGATATAATATTCTATCAAAGAGCATTTTGTAAGCAAAGTATCATCATCATCACCATTACCCGCCCTTATTGGTCCACTGCTGGACATAGACCTCTATAAGTGTCCCTTTACGTGAAGTATACACAACTTTATTTCTACAACGTAATGTTAACTAGCTCGACGTATCAGAAGCTTCACAAAAGCCATGGCCACGGGCGCACAGAGATGACAGATCTCCCGTCTCCGACGATTAACGTCGGGCAATTTAAATAATTAAACAAACCGCGATAAAATCCGGAAAGGCAGTTTTATTGTAGTGAGTAACATTCGCGTAAACTTAAGACATCAATATGTTGAAAGTAATTTAAAAAACTGTGGCCGTGTCTAACGAATTAATTTACGAAGAATTGATCATGCCTTTCTCAAAAACAGGTATAACAATATTGTTATACCTGTTTTTGAGAAAGGCATAATCAACTCTTCACACTTCAATAATAGTTCTATATAGAACTTCAATAATAGTTCTATATATAACTTCAATAATAGTTCTATATAGAACTATTATTGAAGTGTGAAAAATAAATGAGCAACTAAAGTATTTTATTTAGTGTCAACAGCAGTAGCTCATAAAAAATGTTACAGCAATATGCATATTATATTTTTTTGACTGCTCTATGCTGACGGAAGCGTCCAGTGCAGCTTCATCGGTTACTATAAGACACCTCGGGTGACGATCCAGGTGAGGTTGTGTCCGATAAGGGAACGTATCCAAATACTTATTTAAGATTAGCTAAAGTGACTATTATTATCTTGGCCGAGGTGACCGGGTCCCCTCGCCCTTTCTCTCTATATAAATATATAAATATATGTGGCGAGGACGCATTATTCATTATGTACCTGAAACACCGCAAGTAAATAGGAGCACTTGGAGCTCGTATTATTAGTCAGTACAGACGTGTTTGACTGTCCATAAAAATCTAATGAAAATCGAACCTTCTAAACTAAAGGATCAAATTAGCTGATACATGCCTGTCTTTAATTTAAGCCTATAGTAGGTACCTGTAATTGTTAGTCGCCATGCCCAACTATGTTAGTTACATTTAATAAATGTTCTGGTTTTTCGTACAACATGAGTACAAACATTACAGCTTTCCCTGACTATTTTCTACAAAAAAAAAAAAACAACCAAACAAAAATATGTTTCTCTCTGTTCAAATCCTTTAATACGAATGCTTGTATAAATTTTTACTTGAAAATTTGATAACAGCTGTACATGCAAATAAAATTTGGTAAAAATCGGTAAAGCCGTTTTGGAGGAATAAGGTAACTAATATTGCGTCAATAGACTTTTATATATAATAAATAAAAGAAAATTATTCATATGATTGTTTTTTGACGCTGTATTTGTAATATTTGAAATTTTCGCTTGGGCATTTCATTATTGCTGTACACTCTCATTATTTCAGTTTTTTTATGAGACAGGGGAAAACGAGCAGATGAGTAGTGTAAACGAGCAGGTGGGTAGTGAATATGTTGGCATATTCATTTCATTATTTCATTTCACTATTGACATGTATCTTTCAAACTATACATGTCAATAGTGAAATGAAATAATGAATATATACTGTTTTATTTAATTATTGAAATGTACAATCCTAAGACAACATTTTCTTTAGATTTTCATTATTAATTTTGAATTTCTTTTTCAATTTGAATACTATTTTATTATTTTCAATCATCTTAAAATTTAAAATTATGAATGTAACTTCTTAAACAATAAGTGGTAAGTCGTAAGTCAGTCTTGGCTTTAGATTCATATTGCGTATTAATTATTATCAATGCTGTATGCTTTATTTGACATTCAAATGTAAATATGACAGTAATTTGTATTTGTTGTTGCTGTATGAATAAAATAGTAATAGTAAATAAGATAACCAGTCATACCAGTATTCTACACCTTATGCGAAAAATTTATTCAGATCATCTTATTAGGAAACAAATTAAATGATTTTTTTGTTGAAATATATTCTAATTTTTACTTTGTGTCAATGGAGAGAAAGTTTTGGGGTATGTAGGTGTTAACACAATTTTAGCACTAATTATCAGTTTTACATTGCAAAGGTCCTCACCCATCAAGTGATGACTTTAAATATTTCATAATTAAAGTCTACGTGAAATTACTTCAAAGAATCTGTTAATATCCCATATTGAAATTTATAACAAACTTGTTAATTTGAAAGTGAAAAGTAGGCCATTATATTATTTCTTAGGCGACAAAATATACTGATATTCGAAAGACATGATCATTAATTAAAAGACAGCAGATGTTCCGGAGAAGCTTGCAATTAGTCGGGAAAAAGTAAGAGGCGAAGTGAAATGAAAGGCAGCAAGATACATTTCAACTACACGAGCAACGAGTAGGGTTTCCAGGTCATACGTAGTAGCTGGACAGACTAACCAATTTGTCCGGAGATTTGGCTTTAAAGGATGGACGGTGTAAATGAATGAGGATGAATATTGATACGAAATACAAAAGAAAATAATAATTGAGCACGCTATTTCGTGAATAGTGTTTACGAAGTGCGAGACGCCTGGTAAAATTGGAGAGCCTAACACAAGCCATACAAGTCGAACATCGTTTAATTTGGCCGAGCATACATTAAAACGAGTATGTCCGGCTTTATCCGGACGCCTGGTAACGCTTACAACGAGGATACTTCAGAATCGACGATTTATCTGATAATGGCCAGTGGGTGGACAGATTTTTTTTCCTCTTATAAGTTGTGTTTGATAGTTCGAAATATTTACGAGGCTATAAATATCATGTTTTTCCTTTTACTTGATTAACGATTATTGAATGTAATTTTTGAGTAACAGAATTTTGTTCAAGTTAGGGTTTTGCTATCGTGAATAGTATTATAATTATTTATACTTGCGCTGGACTTTGAGGGTTAGATATAATACTGGAAGAAGCTAATTGTTCGCGTAAGTTGCATTTGTGGAAAGTTTAGACTTTTGGTATACTCAGGAATTTTAAATATACAGTTTGTTATAAACTAGCAAAAGTGCAATTTTAATTTTTTATAAATTACACACCTAGGTACACACACACACACACACACACACACACACACACACACACACACACATATATATATATATATGTGTGTGTGTGTGTGTGTGTGTGTGTGTGTGTGTGTGTGTGTGTGTGTGTGTAATATATATTTTAATTACTGCGTTAACGTCCTGACCTAAGTATGTAATAGGTGTTTTTCTGTCAAGGGATTAAAAGGAAATGACGCTGTCCTTATTTTTAGAAGGAATGTGCAAATATAAAATTTGTCGTGTATCTTCTCTACTAGTATGTCTTTTACCTAATAAAGACTCGATAATATCATCATAATTACTATGCGTTGCCCTCCTTATTATCGCCCCATCCTATGGGGCCACTGGCTACTCACAAACCGCACAAGAAAATATATATATATATGTATATATATATATATATATATATATATATATACATATATAAATATATATATATACATATATATATATATATATATATATATATCTATACACTATCGAAGTTATATAGAGGAATCATTATATTACCATTAGAATTCTACATTATTAATGATGAACATAGGCTATATAATATTTTCTATAACGATATAAGTGTAAAAAAGGCAGGACGAACTGTCAGTCAACAAATAAATACGGTAAATTGTTATATAGATGCTTTTCTTTCTTTCATATCATCCCTTTTTTTTTTACAAACTTTGGTTTGGAAACACATTTACAAACTTTGGGACAGCGTAATGGGGTGAGGTTCCCATCCTCGGCCCTTGCCCCGTGCGCAAAGGCGCCTCCTTCTCCTGCTCTTTGGCTCTCTTTTCTTATAAGAGGGGTGCAAAGAGCACCCTCTTGGATCAATTGGCTTCGCCTGGGTTCACCCCAATCTACTAAGCACCACCGCCACGACGATGTGTTACGTCATCCCTCAATGGGCCTCAATGACCCATGGTTTGCACTCAAACCGGACGATCGCGATAGCGTGGTCGTCATTTTAAGGCAGTGTTGTGTGAGAACCTTCCTGGTTGTGCCAGCGCTATTCAGCGCTGCCTCTTAATGATACGTAACACAAGATACTTTTTTACTTGGTGAGTAACCCGGTGAATGCGTGACGAGAACGTATCGAAAACGAGACCAAGGAAAGTTGAGAAGTTATAAAGAAAGTTTTACTTCGTTCGTGTGAGCTAAAGCTCACTCGCAGTTTTTATGAAATGGCTAAAGTACAAGACAGATGAAATCAGGAGTATTTCAGTAGATAACGTCAAGGAGGGTCTTACGCCCTCCGGCGAATACTTATCGGCAAGGAGTAAAAGAGATATATTTTTAGGTTTTACTCTTTATGAACAGATTACGCGTATTTTGAAAAAAAAAATGTGAGTAGTAAAATCGTGTGAAACGGCGCTGTAGCAATCGAGCGTAATAATAGCGTAACGCTTATGTCTTGTACCTTTCAATTCCAATTTACGGTTCTTTACAACTACCTTCAAGTTATGGAGTAAAGTACAGTCGTGTCACAGCTGGTACAAAAAGTTTCTAAATTTAAAAATTGTACACGTTCTTTCTATAAACAGGCTTAGCTCACCATACTTTCACGTCGATGCTACTCCTGTGTTTCCAAGACCGACAGCAGCCAAATTACTTGTACTTTAAGCGAGGCAAACGAGCAGTCGGAGAGTTTTTGCCACCAAGTCCCATAGGCCATGAACCCCCCACCACTGGAAACACACAAGCCGCACAAAACGGGACAGCACATGTTTCAGTGTACGGCGGTTCCGCGTGAGCGTGAGACCTCCCTGTTTGTGCTCAATTTAACCGCAATGGAGCATGGCAATATTAGTAGGTTAAACTTGACCTATTGTTGTTGACCTGTAAATACTATAGATTTTCAAGTTCGCTTGAATGTAAGTTCATAAAATTACGTTATATAGGTTAAAAATTAAAAATACTTTCATAATACTTAGCTTAGCTTATTTGAACGGTCTTGAATATATATATATATATATATATTTATATATATTTCTAAATATATATATATTTCTAAAGTCGCTAAATGACGTGTGTATGTGGTAAAGGATGTTATAATATTATGACGTTTATGACAGATATTGGAAATAAGACGCTTTTCGCAGGCCGTTTCTGTATAATAAAGACCTTACTAAGTTAATAAATTGTACGTTATATATTATTTATGAATTTGTTGAGGATTATTTATTTATTAAGCCCGCGAAGTTTGTTTTTTATTGAACCGGTGGAAGATTTGGTTAATGACGTTCAATAAGTAATTATCATAATTTAAAATTCTATTTATTAAAATTCTACTTTCAACAAAAGTATTTTAATTTCATTTCAATATGCTCTATAAAAACATATTTATGGGATGAAAAAAGTGTGAGGTGTGAAATGGTTCTTATCGAGCACGCGCAATCGGAGCCCTTCTAGGACTACCGACGCCCATGAACATTCACATAATCACCATGCCGATGCGCTGCTCTCCTTTCCGTACCCCCCTCCACCCCCAAAGAGCCAATTTTATAATTTTATACCTGTATAAGATATAACTCAAATTATCCTGACTCAATGACTGTCTCCTTGACTGGCAGCACCACAAATCCATCTATAAGGTACACACTTTTGTCATGTAATGTGTATCAATGCATCAAAACTTGCAACTCGCAAATACATTTATTTGGCAAGGAAAATAATAAGTATGGGAAACAATTGATATTGACCTTACATTTCAATAAAATAGATAAGAAAAAGCAAGCTAATGGGTTAGCAATGACAGCTTTAACGTACTGCTTGGAATCCCGGATAAAGCCATTATTCCACACGATAAATGACCCAAAACCACATTCGTACACTAATGCCTTCCACCAAGATAATACCATCTTACACTTGAATCACAAGTAATAGATTTCCTTAATATTTTCTCTTGAGACTATTATTACGCTGATAATATTCGTATTAATCGTGGCGACGTTAGAAGTGATATCATCACCAGTCTCATTATCGTAATTACGCTGTGTTGGGCCTCAGTGAAATGACTTAAACGTTGAACAAACAGAACATTTATACTAATGGAACTAAAGGAAGAGGCATTGCCATGCTGCTTACGAGGAGGAGGTAGTGTCATGCATGGAGGTAGTGCATGACATTACATCCTCCTATGCCACGGAATGGGGCTGGCACGACCTGGGAGGTACGTCTTGCTTAACTAATACCGCCGTAAAGTGACATCTTCAGTGTCGCTTTTCGTTTGGTTTGTGAGTAGCCGGTGGCCCATTGGAGGGAAGTGGGAGAAGAAGTGCAACGGATAATTATTATGTGGATGTTCATGGGCGCCGGTAGTCATAAAAAGGCTCCGATTGCTCCTTTGCCCTCCTATTCTATAAAAAAGGGTACAGAGAGAGTCGAGCGTCATAATATAATCTACCTTGATAAAACTAGAAAATGACAAGAAGACTTAAAAACCTATAGTTTATCAGCACTTGAAAAATTCTGCAAAGCTGTGAAGGTTATATTGATACTTAAGTGTTGCTAATTAATGCCGAAAGAATCTTGGCATAGGAACTCCGCTTTATAGATAGCCTCAAGGTTACATAAATTTACCACGGAAAAACAACAGCATCATCATTATAAGCCCTTATCGGTCTACTGCTGGACATAGGCCTCTCTCAATGAACGCCAAGACCACTGATCTCCTACCACTCGCACCATCGCAGACCAGCTACCGCACGGTCAAAGCATATTTAGGTGTAACATGTAGCTAACCAATGGTTGTAAAACTGTAACTTTAATGGGAGATCAGTAATTAAGCACGTATATTCAGTTGAAATCTCCATGGTCTATGGGCGGGGCTGGTCATTACCCACCTGCTCGTTTGCCCCCTATCTCATGAAAAAGAACATAAAATAAGAAAATTAACAGGATCTGTTTCTTTAGTTGCCTGAAAACTAAATAACTACCTAAAACGACAAGATTTATTTTTAAAGTTATATGTCTTATAACATTGAGATGCGAACGCAAACCATCAGGAAAAACAGATACCTTGAGGTTAGCGACAGTCAACATTTTAACCAAATTGATTTTGTAACCAAAGAAGTATAACTTCAAACATGTGTACATAAGTATACGCAAACTTTATTTCCATTTGGCAGCCACTAAACGATCGCGTTAAGCAGTATTCAGTTGTGGAAAATCATTGACCGTTTCGGGTTGAAAGTTGCGAAATGATTCAATAAACGAACGAGTTTGATTTTTATTGCATATAATATTTTCATGGTTTTCATGCGTGCGTTGTAGGTTCTGAGTCGTACACGAGGCATGTTCTCGCTTGACAGTTCGTATTGAAGTACATTTTTTAAATATTATTGATCGTATAGTTTCGAGTAGAACTTCAATCGTATTTGTGTAATTAAATGCATATTGTACTGTTTTCGGCGCATACGAAATGAAAAAATCAATAACGGATTAGATTTGACGTACTTTATGTGCAGTTTCGATTCGTACGAATATATCAAATAGTACATGCAAGTAATTCTATTTGCATGTACTATTTGTTATACTCGTAGTTTCATTTATCTGAATCAAATATCTATCTATCCAACAAACTGCACAAAAAGTATCTCAAATCTAATCAGTTATTGATTTTCTCATTCGTATGGGCTGAAAACAGTACAATATACATTTAATTACATTTTAGGTTTAAACCTAAAACGTTAGGTTAAAATCGGTCATCAAGATCATGATGGAATCTTTTTACAACCACCGACGCCCATGAGCATCAGCACAATTACTATGATGGTGCGTTGCCCCCTTTTGTTCCTCCTCCCCAATGGGCTACTGGCTATACACAAACCATACGAAACACCACATAGAAGGGCAATTACCCTCGCGATCGTGTCCGCCCAAATGCGTTACAATGCATGGCACAACATCTTACTGATGGTACGCGTTTAACTTGAAGTGTTACCATCATCATCATCAGCCCTTATCAGTCTACTGGTGAACATCGGCCTCTTTCAATGAACGCCATGCCTGCTACTCGCGTCCATCCCGGACCGGTTACTGCACGGAGATCGTCTTCCCACCTGGTGAACGGTTGACCAACACGTCGTTGTCCTAAACGCGGCCTCCACTCCAGAACCCTGCTGGCCCATCTGCCATCTGTTCTTCTGAGTGTGTGACCAGCGAGAGTGACGTGAAGTGTAATAATTAAGTCACATAACACCGTTATAAATGGTCATTGTCCACGCCACTATTAAAATATCCACCGAGACGATTATCGTTGGGCTAATGAAATTATGTCGCACAAAATTATGTGCCACCCGTCATGGTGACGTCGCCGTCCGCATTAGAGCGTAATTTGAAAATTAGCTTTTCTGGACTGACGCCAAAGGCACTGCGGTTATGTCATGTCACACCATTGTATTGTGTAATAATGACGAACAAGGTTATAGTTTGGCTTACAATAAAACTGGAAGATTATATTCGAATGGGAAATATTTATTTTGTCAAACAAGGTGAATGAACTGAAAATACAAACTCGAAAATATCAAACGAATGAGATAAAATTCGAGGACATGGGAGGATGTTAAAGTCTATAAACCAGTGTTATGTTTTTAGGTTGTAATTAAAAAGTGACGAAGCACCTATTGAAATTCTCCACCGTGGTTCAAGCCTTGTCGTGGCGGTAGACTTGGTGGTCTATACATCTAGGACGGAGCCAATTTAATTTAGAGACTCCTAAATCTCTTTGTACCCCTATTTTAAAAAAAGTGACTAAAGAGAAAGAGGAGAAGGCACTCCTTCCTTAGGCGACTGACTAGCCATCGAGGTAGCTTGATTATTAGTAATTCCGGGGCGCCTCACTAATGGTTGCACTGATGACACTGGCAGTGGTTTTAGTGGGTATTCCACACTTTAAAGTACCGCGAGCACCACACACCACTGGACCGTACCAAGGGAATGTATGGCGCATAAAAGTATTTCCCCACGTAACAACAAATGAAGTTTGATTTTTTTTAGAATACATTTTTATCTGCATAATTACTACTCCGACGCGTTGCATTCTTTTCAACCCCTCCCCCCTCCCCAATGAGCCACCGGATACTCACAAATCGAAACTCAACACCGTGGATGTCACATTACGGAGGTATCAAGTGAGCGAGAGGTACCGCACCAGTCATGCCGGCCCATTTGCGCTGCAGTGTAGCACAGCACTACCTCTTACTTTATCTTATTAACTGGAAAAATAGCTATAAATTTCAATTGTACAGGTTCCGAGCAAAAGTAGATAATTATAAGGAGCGTATTATATCTGGTACCATATTTAGGAAAGAGTATGGAATGATCTAGAGTCTAGACGATCTTCGTGCAGTAGACGGCCCGGGATGGATGCGAGTAGCAGGAAATCGGTCGTCCTGGCGTTCATTGAGAGAAGCCTATGTCCAGCAGTGAACTGATATATGCTGATAATGTTGATGATGGTAGAATAATCAAAAGTGAATATTTGTTTGCGGGTTTGTTAATTTTTATTGCTCAATTGTTTTATCAGTAACAGACACTCTACGTATTTTTGGAATAAATTATTGTATTCTATTGTTACAATAAGACTACTTCTCCATATCGCTTGCATCACGTTATGTTTTTTGCATTCACTTCTAAGGTACGACTAGTACTATAGGAACGGCACGCTATCGAAATAAAAACATTGATTAATATATTCGTGTCGAAAACTAATTTCTATTAAAGTATACAAGAAATAAAATTTACACGTATGGAAATCTGGGATGTAATAATTTATGATCATAAAATGTGATGATAAATAAATGGTAACAATTTATGTTGTTATGTAATTTTTTTTTATTTTTTATTTACGCGCCTTCACTGACCCTGGGCAAAGTCCGGTGGTGTGTGCGGCTCGCAGCATATTATATAGTGCCGAATACCCACAGGAACCACTGCGAGTGCCATCAGTGCTGCCGCTGTTGAGGTGCCACGGAACAATAAATTTTCTGGGCACCTCGACGGCTAGACAGCCCCCTAAGGGACCAACTCCATCTCCATAGATGGGGTTGCCCCGCAATATTGGATAACCCTACCGACTTTGGGACAGTGCAATGGGGTGAGGTTCCCGTCCTCGCCCCTTGCCCCGTGCGCAAAAGCGCCTCCTCCTGTTGCTCTCAGGTCCCCTCTTCTTATAAGAGAGGTACCGAGAGCGATTCCTCCTCCTGATATTTAAGCCCCCTCTTCTTATAAGAGGGGTGCAAAGATCCTCCTCGGTTCAACTGGCTTTGCCTGGGTTCACCAAAGGCTACTAAGCCCCACCGCGATGACAAGGCTTGAACCATGTTAGGGCACTCGTAAAACCTATCCCAACAGAAATCAATGATTATTCACTACGAGCGATTGCCCGCTTCCTCTTCCTTTCCTCTTTGACGTTCCAGTTTTCCAAACAATATCATATTACCCAGGCTTAGTAGGTATTCAACAAAAATATCCATAGTTTCGAAAGTGAGCGTGTGCAATCAGAGAAATATGTTTCTCAAATACTATCCCCACTACTGTTTCCTATTATTCCATTGTAATTGTTATTGAAAAATATTTAACGTACACACACACACACACACGCACGCACGCACGCACTTATGCACTCACGCACGCACACACACACACACACACGCACGCACGCACGCACGCACGCACGCACGCACACACACACACGCATTTTATTATTTTATTATATGTAGAGGTAAGTAATTAAAAAGTAATTAATAATCTAATTTATTCCAGCTTTTAATATAGTTCTAAGTGTGTGCGTAATCTGATCCAAATCGGCCCTATATTATCGGCAAATATACATACAAACTATTGCATTTCCAACAGTATTAGTTAGCTCAGCTAGAGGTAGTACCACACTGCATTGCAGTCTAATTAAGCCAGTGCGAGCGGATGAGGTGCCTCTCGCTCGCATGACATCACCCTAAAGTAACTGGCGTTTCACAGATGTGAATGGAACGAAAGATCGAATTTGAAATTGTTCAAAATACCAATAAAAACCAAATGAATAAATACTTCAGTAAAATCTCTCCCATTTCCAATAGGTTAAAATTGCAAAGTTTATCTATTTTCAAAGTACTGCGTATTCAGTAGTACCACATGAAAGTTCAGCACAATCCATTTACTAGAAAAATACTCTAAACCTTGCTCTAAAATAAAAAAGTATGAATAATCCAGATAGATTTATGTGTCCACGGCCATAGATTCACAAAAATAGAAGATACACAATTTCAAACTGAATTGTCATTCTTAAGGACAAGTGCATAAAGATATATTTTTGCAAAATCAGACTACGCGGACGATTTTAATTTTTTTTTTTTGCGAAATCAGTCAGTACGCGGAAGATTTTAAATGCATAATTTAAACATATTTTTTAAAAAGTCAATCTTACGCCATGCAGTTTCGAGTTATTTTCACAAGGTGCATAATTTGACATGTGAACATCTATAGGACGGTTTTGACATACCGAATGCATATATTGGTATTTTTGTAAATCAATGGTCACGGGTCAAATAGTGCCAACGCTAAACGAGTTGGCATAGCCGCAGACTGGGAAATATCGGCATTCAATAAATATTAAGTGTCATGGATCTGTGGGCGGAGCTCTATGAGTTTGTTCCTTTCACATTTTTTTCTTCCTTTTAGTGTTATTATTGTCATGTCCAGGATAGGAAATGATAAGATTGTTTTGGTGATTAGGACGAATGATTGATGCTTTTCAACTGCCTAGGATCGCAGGTTTCTTTGTCGGTTTATACAGTGACAACCCAATATCAGAGTCTACATGTGTAGGAATGGAACCCAGACCACTCATACAATTACACAAGTTCCTTTGAAACAAAGCCAAATTATCTTCTCTTTGTGAAAGAAGATACACCCACATGGAAGATTGTGTCTTTCCTGATCAGTACACTTACAATAATAAGTTATTTTTACTAGAATTTATGCACAACATAAATGAACAAATTTGATGTCTTAATTTTATGCGAATGTTGCTCATTACAATAAAAATATTTTTACGGATTCTATCGCGGTTTATTTAATTATTTAATTTAATCCGGCTGTGTAGGGACGGCCAAGGAATACCCTCATCCTCAATCCAAGTCCAGCGTGACGTAAGAGTCGTCATACTCATACGACGAGTATGATCATCATGATGAGTAGGTATCTTGAAAACAAAGAGGCATCAGCGAGCTAGTGGTGGTGCCCCGTCTGTTTCATTGTGACAGTGAAGTAGACGGGAACACCGGACGGCGCTCGCGCCGAGTGATGGCGGTACCATCAATCGGATCTGCGACAGGCAGCAGTGGTGCGGGGCCGAAATCTAATCTGCGATTGCCAATCCGCCTCCCCAACATGGCAATTATGAGCAACCTCCATTGGACGAGAGCAGTAGGACCTTCGCGGCTCGAATACGCAACGGGTTACCGAAGCGATTGAATAGAATAGAGGGTCGAAGGTTTTTGTGGAGAAGCTTGGAATAAGTCCTTCAGCGGGGCGTTTCACCCAAGGCATGGCTTGGAAGAAGTCCTTCAGCGGGGAGTACCTCCCAAGGCATGGCTTGAAAGTGACGTCGTATTATTTTTAAGAAGGGTGACAAATCATATCTTCAAAATTACAGACCAATTTCACTTCTCGGCCATATTTACGAGTTGTTCTCCAGAATCTTGATGAATCGTCACTTTGTGTCGAGCAGGCTGGGTTTTGCAGAGGGTTTAGCACCTTAGACCACATTTTCACCATAAAGTAAGTTGTACAAAAGGCAGATGAGCACAATCAGTCCCTGTTCCTTGCCAATGTGGACTATGAGAAAGCTTTTGACTCAGTCGAAACCGGGGATGTCCTGCAAGTTTTACAGCGATGTCAGGTCGATTGGCGATATGTCGAAGTACTGAGAGCATTGTATTACGCTGCTTTTTTATCCGTTCTGATTCTGGGAGGTCAAACAAAGCCAATCTAATACGAGGAGTGCGACAGGAGGATGTTATTTCCCCGAAACTGTTCACTAATGCTTTGGAGGACGTCTTTAAGACTCTAAACTGGGCAGAATGCGACATATATATTAACGCACAGTACCTCTCACATCTTCGCTTCGCCGACGATTTCGTTGTGTTGACAAAATCGTTGGAGAGCCAGCAGGAAATGTTGCACAGCCTAAATTAATACTCCCGACATATTGGCCTTGGGATGAACTTGGACAAGACAAAGGTCATGTTCAACTGACATGTTCTCCCCAGGACAGTCAACGTCGATGGTCTATTCTCGAAGTCGTTGATGAATACGCCTACCTCGGACAATTTTCGCAATTAGGTAGCTATGTCTTCGAGAAAGAAGCCGATGGAAGGACTCAGTTGGGTTGGACAGCATTCCGGAAGCTTCGTCACATTCTCACCTCACCTATACTGCAGAGTTTGAAGACGAAAGTCTTCAAACTAGGCGTTGTCCTCGTGATGACCTACAGGGCCGAAACATGGCACCTTAATTTACGACTGGTCCGCAAGTTTGCGGAAGCATAACGGGCTATTTAACGTGCTATGTTGGGTGTTTCTCTGTCCGACGTAACGAAGTCATAAGGCAGAGAACTAAAATATACGATATCACGCGACGAATAGGCTCGCTGAAGTGGCAATGAGCTGATCACACACTCAGAAGAACAGATGGCCGATGGGCTAGTATCATTCTGGAGTGGAGTTGGAAAACAAAGTGTTGGTCGACCGTTCACCTGGTGGGAAGACGATCTCCGTGCAGTAGCCGGTCCGGGTTGGATACGAGTAGCAGGATATCGGTCGTCTTGGCGTTCATTGAGAGAGGCCTATGTCCAGCAGTGGACCGATAAGAGTAAAATCCGTAAAATTGGTTTCTTGTAATGTACAAAGTTGTAAAGAAAATTTTATCATTGCGTCGTGGATTTAATAATAATAACTGTACGGTACGAATGTTGAACGCAGAAAAATGTTTCCGCTAGCTATTAGCTGTTACAGATTTTTACGTCAAGCTTTGTAAATAAACAACCTGATGTTTACATGGTATTTGGGTTCCCTACGTACCGACAAACACTATCGATCACTGTCACTATTTCGTGGCTCCCATTGTCAATAGACCTTTAGAGAGCAACCACTTGGCGTGAAGGAATATTTGCTCAATGTTCTTATGTCTTGCTAAATGAATCTCAACACTTTATTTGTTTTGGAACGAATGAATTTAGTGTTTCTATTTGTTTGTAACGAGAACATAATGTTTCTGTGTTTTTTAATAACAATCAGTACTCCTTATCGGCTTGCTCATATACTATGTGGTATAGGTACACACCATTTTGTGTTAGTACACGTGAAGTTACTTACTTAGAGCTATTTTTACCTACCTTACAGCCTAGGTAAAAAACATCTATAAGTATCACCTAGATACTGATGTTATACTTCAAAATAGGAACATGGTAAGTAAAAATTATGACGGTAAATATTTTCACGCTGCGCACGCACACTCTCACGTCAAAGCGATGCCCTGAAGTTAGTTATAGTCATAATTTCAGTGTTTCAAAGATGTTTCCTTCATGTGTTATTATTAAATTTTCCATGTACTAAATACCGTTTATCTGTTGTTAGTGTATTTTATTCTACGAACGTAGAATAAGCCGAGAGAAAAAAATAAAAATTGTCTTGTTACACCAAAGAAGTATCATTAATAACATGTGTACATAAGTGCATACGCTTATTTATTTGACCATCGCTTTTGAATTGTTAGTGTTCTACATTTACCTACATAAAGTTAACGAAACGGAAAAGAAAAACACGAAGTGCATTTCGAGTAAGTGAGTCTCTCAGCAGCGGATAATCATAAGTTAATAAAATAAAGAAATATATAATTATATAAGTAATAATTTGATAACAGGTTCATTATACCAAATGTAACCCACCAATAAGCAACTATTGTAACAGTGATTGTAACCCCGAACTTAGTTCGTGCTTTAGCACCGGCCCCGGATCAATAATTTTTTATGAGAAATACACAAAAACGCACACAGCTAAATAAGTTAAAAGTGGTAATGTGACCATAGCATTCTATTTAAAAAAAGACAGAGAGCCTTTTACGGCAGAGTATAATTTCACAAAGTAACACAGTACTTAATAATGTTGCGTAAAAAAATTAATTAAGCAGATTTAAATGCTTATGGAAAATTGGTTAATAAAATTCAACTGCAAATGAATACTCCAAACTATTGAAAATGAAAAGTTGATATCCCGCAAAGAGAGACAACTCGTTCGGTAAATTTTTTAATAACTGTAATTACAGCGACCCTTTCAATCCACAATCACATCACATCAATCCACAAGTTAACATCAAAGATTTATTCCAACTAAATTGAAATAATCGAACTCATTACAGGAAGGAATAGAAGTGGCACTGGTCTAGTTCACTGATGGATATGTTTGGTAGAGGCCACGAAAAACGGAGTACTAATCCACACACGAAAGTCGAAAATGGACATTTGGATGTGTGTAGCCAGGGATCGGCTATCTTTGCTCTTTTTGAAAGAATAGCTTGTTCAACAATGGACTATTAATATGTGTATTATTAAATGTGTCTAAGTATTAAATAAATGTAAATGTGTGGGAGCGTGTGCCTGTGCGTCACTATGTGCGGGTGTGTGTATTTGTGTATGTGTCAGAGGTTAACAATGATTAACAATTATGAGGTTAATTTAAGTTGTTGATATTTATTTTGAAGCTACTCAATAATAAAACTTAGTTAATATTTATCTTACATAGTAACAAGCACGAATAGTTTAATTTGTTTTGCATACGGCTTCCGTGTATCATAAATTCTAGGTTCCATTAATCGCAAGCGAGTCTTAGAACATTCATAGCTAATGAAAGTTTATTGTCTATGGCATAATACGGATAATATGAATTTATTATCTGGCACTGAAATCATGTTTTAATGTCCAAAACCATTAATATCAGTGTTACAAGTAAAACAAAGCAGTGCTCTTCTAATGGCCTCGGTTTACGCCACGCAATCGGTCAACGTCAAGTCTGCCCGCCTTTTTGTGCACTCATGGCAACACCCCCACACTGTTTATGCAAAATATTCTCGACATTTAATAAAACATTTAAAAAGGGAATCTGTTTAATCGATTAGCTCCCAAACGAAAATTATTAAAATTTAATTGTGAATTTAAAAAGCAAATTTCACAGTTGGTTTAGTTGGTAGGCCCATAGAAGTCACGAATTGTTAAAATAGAAATTAATCGACTTTGAAAAGTGTACCAACCCTTGGTTAAACTCCAAATGTCTGAATAGGAATCAAAAGAGATCGCGACATCTAAGCACAACATTGTCTCATTCCAAAAGGAGAACACAGGTCAGCTGAGGTGAAAAAATCATTAACCGAAAAAGCTAAAAAGGCTTCGAAATACCAATTAGTCACTTTTAGATCATTAAAAGTCGTCGTATACTGTACAAAGTGTGACTTCACAAATATTATTTTTACCCTTTCCAGCGGCAGTGTCTATATTTGGCTGCATTAAACGACGTCACTCTTCCTTTGAAGACTTTATTTAAAAACCTTCCCACCAAGGAAAGGTATTTAATATTACGTTGTAAAGATTTCATTACTAATTTCTTAACTTCAATGATTCTGTGTGCTAAGTTTTCCTATAAAATAAATATACATCTTTATTACACAATATTTAGTCAAGAAGTAAATGCAAAGTGGATTTGTGGGGAACTAGCACGTTGCAGATATCCATTTTTAAATTTCGAACTTTCAACATAAGCTAGATCAATCCACCCAATATTCCCAAACTTTTAAATTGTTGGATAAGCTTTTCAATTTTGAACAGAGCATAAGCCCATTTTAATTAACAATATTAAGCTGCCTGTACACCAGCGGTATTCCTTTTGACATTTAAGGTAGTGTTCAATGATTTTAAAATTAAAAGGAATACGCTATGAAATGTTTTCATTTATCGTTTTAACCAAACGTAGTGCCATGCAAAAAAAATGCATGGTTGGCAAGATCGAGGTGGTACTCTCGCTTACATGATTCTGGCGTAAAGTGACATCTTCGGTGTCACGGTAGCTTATCGGAGAGGAGGATCTAAGGAGGATAACACATCGGGATAGTAATTACGCGTATGTTCCTGGGCGTCGGTAGTCGCAAAAAGTATCCGATTGCACGTTTGCCCCTTACACTATAAAAATAATCGTGTACTCTCTCTTTACCTACTCAAATAAAGCTAAAGAAGGTCAAAAGTTTATACAGGGAGGGTATGAGGAAAACACGTTCCAACAGAGTCCAATATATTTCTAATTCTTTAATCTATAGTTTTGTTTTGTTTGTCTGTTAATTTGACCGGCTATCGCGTCAAAACGGCTGAAGGAATTTGGATGCAAACTTTACTAATCTGTCGATAAAACAACCGACCAAGTTATAATTAAGTTATATATAGGTTATAAAAAAGAGGATGGCTCCCTTGGGATAGATTATGCGTGGATGAAGTCGCGAGGCACCGCCATTACCTAAATATTTCTTCGGTGAAAGAATAAAAAAGTGAACGTGAAAAAAACAATTCCGGCAACAAGGAAGCTTAACAAAACAAAATATATTTTTATTATGTGAACGTATTTCTAATTAGCAACCACTTATATTTACGAATAAGTTGTAGATTTATTCTATACTATTTAATTAATGAAAATTTGTATGTTAACCAGTTAGTCTGTGAATTATTAGAAGAAAAAATAATATTTAAGGAAATGACAAAACCTATTCGATTAAAAACGTTGGAAAGTTATTTCCATCCTTATGTGGTCATGTTTCATACTTTGCTACGAGCACGTGTGTACGTATTTTTTAGGGTTCAGTAGACTACTAGTAAAAAGGCTCCACGATCCGTCTCTCGATGCCATGTCTGTCCATCCGTGTCTATATCCATCAGCCATGTCTGCACAGTTGAAATTTTCACAAATAATGTATTTTAGTATGAATTATTTTTTTGGTTTCGCGGTGAAATGATTTTACCCACTACTTGCGATCTAGGGTGAGATCCGATGGCTGTGTGGGACTCGTTGTTGAACCGAACACCCATGGCTTCACTCTTTATTTTGATGTGCTTCTTGCCAGTTGGTTGATTAATGATGGAGAGGAAAGATTAGGTCCTGAAAGACCTAAGCGCTCGTCTATTAAGGACTCTTCTATTTATTTGCAAGTAATCGGTGTATTTCAGCTGAGCTATCGCTTCCAGTAGCTGGATATTTTTATTGGCTCGTAACTGTAAGTTAATATGGCTTGTCAGCGTTCAAAATTGCTCATAAATATTGTGCTTATAAAAATGTAATTAATAATATAAACGACATTGTCATGAAATATTTTCGCAGATGATCGTTTAATTCTATAAAAATGCCCTTCGTTATCCGTGGCAGAGGTTGGACCCTTATTGCGTCAACAAGATTGATTGGCTGTCTTTATTAATTAATGTAAACTGTTGTCCGTGGCGTAATTAAATATTGCTAGCCAATATTCGCTTGAAGTTTTTATTGAGTTATATAAACCCAACATATCTTTCTCTCTGTCTCTCTCTCTCTCTCTCTTTTCTCTTTTGAGTCCTTGGTCAGATTTACTTAAACTAACTGTAGGCCACAAAATGTACCCTTGGTCGTATGACTAGCTAACTCCAGAATTACCTATTATGAATTATATAACCTATATGGTATTTTTTTGTATGTTGGCCCAAGGAATTAAAAAATGTAGGTATGGCAAACGTATATACATTTTAACCCAAACATTCAGGATAAAAAGTAGTACCTTCACGCCTATTGTCCCCGAAGAGGTAGGCAGAGGTGTGCTAGTGTGTCCAAAACTCGTAAGTCCATAGGATATACTACATTCCAGATACATACCTTTTTCAATCATATAATGATTTAGCTATGCTTCTGATATTATTACCGTATGAGTAGGATAAAATCCTCTTATACGAAATCGGATTGAAAATATGGAGTCTTCGTCCTTTTCAACGGAAAATATTTAAATTTGAAATGGTGGCTCTACATTTTATTAGTCTTTTCATTCAAATTTTCTTTATTAAGTCAATAAGTGATGTCACAAAATTTGTACTAGTTGCTAACTACCCAGTATTGCCATAAATATTGTAACAAAGAAAGAAAGTACTGTTTTAATTGCAAATAACCTTTATTACTTTTATACAGTGTGATAGTTCATTACACACATTGACGTGGTGGCTGTAATTAAGTCCCTTAAACGTTGAGGCCAGTTATCAATAGAAGCATCCACTTTTTTCATGGGGAAATTCTTTTCTGTCAATCATATGAATTGTTTGGACTCCAAATTATCAAGCAAGCTGTATCCTCAACGACTACAAATCATAATCTCGCGTTCTTTTTGACCAAGAGTGGATGCAGCTTTATGATCTGGAGCCGAGTCCTGTTTGGTTATTGAACATGATGTTATTAAGGGGCTTAACTACCTCCTCAAAAATCGTATCTCGATACACTTGTGCTGATGTTTTGTTACTCATTTCACAAAAATATGGCTCATTCACTCCTTCATAGATAAACGCCCCACCTAACCGTAACTGAAGTCGGATAATGCCCACGTTGCACTCTGTCGATTTTTTTGTCGAAAGGGCAAGTCGAGAATTGGGAAGCCTCAAGAGCTTTGGTTATAAACATGGTCATTCTGCTTGTTAAAATTTTGCTCAATCCTAAAAGTTTTCTCATCCGTAAATAAATATTTTTTATGTGATTTCCTTTTGCGAACCGCTTCAGTAGTTGTTCCGATTTTACCACCCCTTTCATCTTTAATGTATCAGTTATGACATGACCAGTGCGTCGCTTTTAGGCTTCGCGACAGGTCCTAACTTCATTTCCCGAATAAAAATCTTTTGCTTTCGGACAGGATTTCTTTGAATTCTTTCCCCTAATGCTTTGACCACCTTTTTCGTACGAACAATACGTGGACGGCCATTCCTTTCTCTGTCGCAAACGGAAGTAGTCTCATTGTACATACCAATAACCTGTTACACAAACATTCGACTAATACCAAGTCTACGGAGAGTTTTAAATGTTGTATTTGGCTCCACATCTACTTTGTGTAATGTAATCTGCAAAACAGCGATTCCATAAGCTTCGTCACCCCACTCCATTTTAATATCGCAAAAATATTTAATTTTAATGGCGCCAAAGTGAGAAAACACAATGAATAAAAATGACAGACTCCAAATTCAAATGTAACTATTTTTTATTTGTAACAGTATTCATGTAACATATACTGTCACAAATATTTTCATAGTATATAGAGCAAACGAGCAATATTAGCCTCTTTACGGCAACCGACGCATGTAAACAACCGCATTACAATTCTCATGTAGATGCGTCGCCGTCCTCTCCTCCTCCTTCCAATGGATCACTGGCTACTTGAAAACCGTACAGCGTAGCTGTCATTATAAGCCGGTGTCATGTGAGTGAGAGGCTTTTCGCTCGTGCTGGCCCAGTTCCGCTGCAATGTAGCATGCCACTACACCTACAAGAATTAGCTTTGTTATAAAGGTACATATTTCTCGACTCAACTGCCTGATCAGGATCAAATAATTTCGACGTAATGGAAATATTTTAAGACCTGAAAGTGAGTGCTAGGAGAAGGCCTTGAAATTCAGTATTCACAGAAAGGATAGATTCTATGATAAACTACTGCAGGTGTTTATACAAAAACTTTGAACTTATTGTCCTATATAAATGACTTCTGTTGGATGAGTGTCCTTTTTTATGCAGGGAAATGCTTTTACGCGCCTTCACTAGCCCGGGGTGGGTTCAGTGGTGTGTGGGGCTCTCGGCACAATATAGTGTCGAATACTCACAGAAACCACCGCGAGTGCTGTCAGTGCATCCTTCGGTGAGGTGCCCCGGAACAACAAATCATTGGGACACCTCGACGGCTAGTCAGGGCCCTAAGGGACTGATGCCCCCTCCACAGCAGGATCGCCCCGCTGGACAACCCCAAACTTTGGGACAGTGCAGTGGAATAAGGTTCGCAACCTCGCCCCTTGCCTCCTGCGCAAAAGCTCCTCCTCCTGTTGCTCTCCAGTCCTCTCTTCTTGTAAGAGGGGTACCAGGAGCGCTACCTCCTCCCGCTCTTTAACTCCCTCTTCCCCTCGGTTCAATTGGCTTTGCCTGGGTTCAACCCAGACTACTAAGCTCCACCGTTACGACAAGGCTTGAACCATGGTGGAGTGGCTGAGTGCGTCTTGTATATATGAAGCTAGCCGCCACAGCCTAACTTTCTTCCTTCTAATGTTTCTTTTAAATATTGTCTCGAAAGCAATACAAATGTATGTCTTGTATTTTCTTTTCTTTTTACTCATTCAGTTATCTCACCATATGAGAGACTTTTACGCTGGACCAGTGTCTAAAAGTATCTTCCCTACCCTTTGGAAAGAATTTAAGAAATAAAAAGAACACACGTGTATAAAAACTTGTGGCCAGGCGTGTTTGTCCCATTTAAACATAAAATTAAGTTTGATCGATATAATTTGTGATATAGAATATTGCCATGTTAGTTGTAAAGCTTTTGAAATATCGGGATCGCAAAATACTTAATAACCCGCGATAAAATCCGTTAAAGTAGTTTTATTATGTGTAACATTTGCGTAAACCTAAGAAATTATTATTGTCGATGACAATTAATAGAATTATATCAACTTTACTTATTGTGTAAGGGAAAATTCGAGCAGTCGCAGCAGGGGTCGCTTAGATACTATAGACGCCCATTAATACCTGCACATGCATTTCTCACCGTCACCTTATCATCTCAATCTGCCACCGGCTACTCACCAAACGCGACAGCATAGATCTAATCTGCATTAAGGCGATATCACGCTACCATTACCAAAGAACAATTATCTTTTTATACTATAGGGGGGCGCAAACGTGAAATCGGAGCATTTTAACGACTACCGACGTCCATAGACATCCGAATTATTAATGACATACGAATGCGTTGCTCTCCCCTCTAATGGGCCCGTCGGAAACTCCCAAAAATCACATAATGCATCAGCATAGCTCTCACTTTATAAGTGAACCTTCTCGGTCGTGCCAGACTAATTCGGTAGCATTACTACTACTGTGTATAAAAGTAACCTTACTATAAATGTAACATTCACTTATAAAAGTAGAAATATAATTGGTAAGAATGTGAGAATGGCTTTAAAGACCAATTTATTGTCGGTTTCGGGAAATTTATCATTCCGCAAACAAGTAGGGACATTAAGAAAAATAGGGGTCTTTAAGATTACAAACCGTCTTCTTACAGATTTCTCTGATCTCTTCTGAGATCTGTTTGGGTTGTAGATATTCATGTGTTGCGTTACTTTGTTACTAGTCGCACACGTTTTAAATTACGGGGGTCCACCACGGCTCTGTCCGTGGAATAACAGGGGTGCGATTAAAACCGTAACGGTTACGGTAACCCCTGTTATTACTACTGAAACCTTCATCGGAAATCTCTGTATTTATTGGTGAAGCCGCTTGAATATCAGTTTAATAGATTTTCAGAAAACCTATCACATACAGACAGACAGCTTTTGGAGTATTTCATGTACTGTATCATATTTGATACATTACTGATTTATTAATTTACGTAATACGAAACTGAATAAATTACCCGATTTTGATCTGCTATATCATTGACAGATTATCAGTAAAGTGGTCTAATTATTTCTTGGAATCGATCTGTTACATTTACATTCTCTAATTCTACTTCACAGATTCCACAAATCTATCAAAATATATGCCCCCCACGGCAAGGCTTGAAGCAAGCTCTTTAAAAGCAAATATCTCACAAAGTATTGACATAACCAAAAAACTTTTTTTTTTTATTCTGTACTAGAAAGTCCTGATCATGGTAACCTACGTTTTCATCCTTCAGTACAGGACTTGAGTACTATACAAAATTTTTTTTTATCTAACATTTTACTGTAGCAGTTCATGAGATAAAGTTCTAGATCGTACCATACCCTCGCGTAAAATGACTGTGACATGCAGTCGATCGGACGGACAGACAGACATGGCGAAATGTGCTCTTTTTATATTTGTTCTCATCATTCAATCAAAAACTTCGCCACTGAAATTAATTAATTAAGCCTTGTCTGTGGTACTAATGATCACGACATAAATCTAGCTCCTTTGGAAGTGAGTTGGCAACACTTAAATTACGTAGATCGGCTTCTGCTAATTAGTTTTCTCCACGGCAGTCGTGTTAATTTTACGCTTCGACCAACGCTTCAATTCTATAACCACGCATTGAATGGACATGGCTATCGAATTATAAATAGTGAAGCCACCGCCCGTATCTGCAATCAATTATTGCCGTTTAAACAATTTACTCTTTAAAAAAACGATTATAGGCGCGCGAAATGGAAAAATGTGGGTAGTAAAATCGCCTGAAACAGTGAACAATCCAAAGTAAACTAGTGTCAGGCTTTTCTTTACGACGTATCACTTACGTCTCTTGAGCTAATTTCTCATCATAAACATGATAGTTCTTAAGGAGTAGATTCCATGTGCGCTCCTCACATGCAGTTTTTACGTATTTATTTAGTTAGCATCCTAAGGTAACTTTCTATAACGTGGCCAGAGGAATGAATACATTGGTATCGAAATAGGCATCTCTAGGTAGTTTGTCTTACTAAACTTTTTAAAGTGAGGATGTAATCTTGGGTAGCATTAAAATAAAAGAAGCGTCAAAATAGAAAGAGCTAAGCATACGGATCCCCGAGTACTGGTGGCTGAGGAGGGACCGAGGGTCCCTTCGGCCATAATAGTAATAGTTAAAAAAAAAAAAAAAAACATTTCCAAAAATATCGTGTATACAGTCACAAGTCGCCATTCTGCCCAGTAGGTCGCCTATCACTCCGTCTCCTGGTGCGGGGTCTCTTAAAAACCTTTCTTTCCCAACGGTTATCGGTGCTGCTATCAAAATACTGTGCTCTTTCGATTAGGTTGGATACTGTTTATCTTATACAGTAAGAGGTAGTGTCATGCCATTACCCAAATAGGGTCCAGCAGGACCTCTTGTTAGTATGGTGCCGCCGCAAAGTGATAGCAATGCTGTAGCATTTCTTACAGATTCCGTTACGCATTGGAAGGAAAGAGGGAAAGATGGCAAAACATCTGCATAACAAATACACGGAAGACTGGTTTACCCCCGTGAATAAATTAAAAAAGAAAACACGCGTAAAAATATTATTGTTTGAGCCCAAAGCTATTAAAAGGTGTTGAAGCTATGTATCGATTTTATTTCAATCAACCAGGTTGATTGGCAGCCAATTGTTTTATCAGTTTACCGGTTTTGCATTCCAACTACTACACCCGCTGAAAGCGCGGTTCATTAACCAGATTGATTTTTTTACTGTATGCAAACGAAACGCTTAATTCACCTATAAATAATCATAATGAGGTATACTATAAAATTAGGATTTCTTTATAAGAGGCAGTGAAATGTTGCATTGCAGCCCGCGCAGACGTTACCATCGTAAAATGACTACCTTATCGGGTTCCGAGCGGCTTGCGTGCGTGGTGAAGGAGGACCACGCATCTGCATATGCGGATGTTAATGGGTGTTGATATCTAAAAGAAGTCTCCGACTGCTCGTTTGTCCTTCTATGCAATAAAAAATACCTCGTTAGTTACCAAAATTGGGCTATAAATATATTATATAATATATTAACTTAATTGGAGATATGTTATATTTGAGTGTTGATATATTTGCTGTGAACATTTGGACAGGTCCTTGAATTACCAGTGCTAGAGTGGTTACGTGAGTGTGTGCACAAAACTGTATTCCTGAACATATTTGTCTAACCTATAGTCGTCTGACCAACCAACTCATTCCAACCGTTCAACAACAACAACTCGTTCCAACAACTTGACTGGAAAAATTATCACAAGAAACTCGAGGAAAATTCTTAAAAGTAAAAATAATAAAAAAGAAATTGTTTAGTCAATCACTCATTCCAACTGCTGCTACTCCTGTTTTTCAAGGATTGACAGCATCCTCGACTGGAAAAACTATCGCAAGAACCCGGGACAAATTCTTAGGTTGTCTTGAGACCCACAACAAATTTAATCAGAAGAAAGAATTCGAAAGTGATTCCAATTTCCCTCCCCAATCGTGGGAAACAATACAATATTCTGACGTATTAAGTTATCAGACGGGAGACCCGTCTGATAACTTAATCCGTCAGAATCCCTAAAAAATATGATATGACCATTTTTTTGAATATGTAAATCAATCCTCATGAAATATTTATATTTACGCGCCGGCATTTATTGAAAATTCAATAATTAATTATGCAATTATGCGACGCGTACACTCGTATAGGCTGTCCTGTTACGACGCTTCAGTTTTTAAGCAAAATATAATACAGTACAGTTACATTAGGCTTAAAAGTCCACCCCACCGTGGTTCAAGCATTGTCGTGGCGGTGGGACTTAGTAGCCTATGGTGAACCCAGGCGAAGCCAATTGACCCAAGGGGTATCTTTGCACCCCTCTTATAAGAAGAGGGGGCTTAAAGATCAGCAGGAAGAATCGTTCTCGGTACCCATCTTATAGGAAGAGGGGACGTAAGAGCAACAGGAGGTGGCGCTTTTGCGCACGGGGCAAGGGGCGAGGATGGAAACCTCACCCCATTACACTGTCCCAAAGTCGTTGGGGTTGTCCTATAGTACTGGGCAACCTCATCTGTGGAGGTGGAGTCGGTCTTTTAGGGGGCTGACTGGCCGTCGAGGGGCCCTGATGATTGTTGTTCCGGGGCACCTCACCAAGGGCGGCACCGATGGCACTCGCGGTGGTTTTTGTGGGTATTCGGCACTAACATATGCCGCGAGTCCGACACACTACTGGACCCCACCCAGGGCCGGTGAAGGCGCGTAAATGTGTTTCCCCGCGTCAACAAAAAAAAACAAAAAAAAAAGAAAAAGGCTTAAAAATTCACAATCACATAACACAATAATTAATATTGAAATCAGGATTACAATAAAACTACTCTAACGGATTTTATCGCAGTTTATTTAATTGTCTTACTAATCTAACTAACATTTGACTACTTTACCAGTAACCATGGATGGTTAATCTTGAACGTCTGAAACGTCGTGCTAGTTAAATAATTAAATAAACCACGTTATGTTCCATAAAAGCTTCATTACTCAGTATTATTTGCGTTAATTTAAGACATCAATATTGTAATAAGGATTCCAATTATCATTTTTTACCTATAGATGATGTACTAGGTAGCCACTAGTAGCATATTTCTAGTCCTTAACCGTATCCATCTTTTATCTCTTTTGATATGTATCTATGGTGATACAAAATGCCATCACGGACTATGAATAGGTAATCATTTGCAATTTGACGGAATCCACTTTACCGTCTATTCAGAATATCCGATTGCGATACTTCTTCTGAATATTAAGTACATATAGATATTCAAATTGTTGCTTAGGTAATGTGATTGATACTATAAAGGCGCCTATACTTGTCTGAAATACTATAGGGCATATGGAGAAAATTACCAGTCATCATTATAATTGTCATCATCAAGCTTTATTGGTAGTTAAGACAGTTTGTATGCACGTCAAGAAAACATGTTTACGTTTTACATGTAAAATCTAGTTAGTGGTTAACTAACTTAACTTCTCGGAGCCACGAACATCGTCACCGACAGGTGACTCTAATTGAGCAGTTCCTGATGCTGGCGCTCATCAGGTGGCTCCTGCCTAAAGGTGACCTCACCAAAAGCCAACTGAATCATATTACATATTATATACTATGAATAGTTAATATTGGTAAGCTTGTGTAATCTTCTTTTGTACTAATTGACAAAACTGATAATTATTATATAATTATTTCGTATTCATTACAATTTTTAATGTTATTGTTATACGAACATAGTTTTAAGTTCCTTACTAGAATATAATGTGGGCGTTTAATTGCCTGATACATAAAAAAAAACTATTTTTTTTTGCTGACACATTCGGCCAGTAGGTGTCTAATCAGTGAGTTTTTATCAGCTTTGCGGGAATACTGGATAACCTGACTGAGGGATTGAGCCAAGGGCGATAATACACCTGTGTATTATTGTAATGATAAAGTCTGCTGATCAACTGATATGGACTGGTGATGATCTTAACGTCACTAGAAATATACATAATATAATGTAACGTGGATTGGATTTAATGTAACATTTGACTTGGAACGTTACCATGTGATTATACATTTTCTTGCATGCAGCTAGCGTTATCTAACTACAAGACTTTATAATGGCAAAAAGAATAAAATACGTATGCATAGTTTCTGATCGTGGGGATATAAAAATAAAATTAAAGCACCCGATCTCATTCAATCAGTTATCGTTGGGGTAAGCACCTTTTGCCTCTGTCGAAAAAAATCACAAAGAACACCACACAAGAGCGTAGGAACCATGGAACATTAAAAGCAAATATTACGACGTAAGAAATGCGAGTAGATTTGTTCGACCGAGTGATTCGTTCTGTGGTTAACGCTCCAATAGATACTTTTTAAGAGCTGGCTTTTACATTTGTTGAGCTCATAATAGTTTTGTAACGTGAATTTATACTGCATTAAGCATAGGTGGCAAACGATTAATCACCTTACTGTAGGTGAATCTTCTAACCATTCCCCAAACGAAGAACATGACAGACGTGTTAAATGTTTTCTTCCCCTATCGACCCACGGGGTAATATGAGTAATGAAAAACTGCAAGTTATATGACATACGCGCAATGCAGCTAAGATATTACAATCTATAGCAACAACTGCGCACACTTGGAAATTTAGGTCGCACTACATTACTAGTAACTGAGAGTTGTGGTGCAGTGGGGTTCATAAACTTTGTCGGGATGGAACACTCCTAGGTGACTTTACGTAAATAGAAGGAGGGCAACGCATATGCAAGACAATAATATGAATGGATTCGAAAGTTCGCACCGGAATCGTCAAAATAATCTAATTCCCGTTTGCCTCCTACCCTGTAAAATAATATGACGAATTTTCATCATATTGTTCCCCGCCTAACGCTGCCTAAAGAATTTCCCCTCTTTACATCAAAAATCGTTTTCCTATGCCGTGTGCGCGGGAAATTGTCGTCCAAAACTCTTTGAATACGTGTAGCTGGCGCAACCACTTGACACTCATTATTGTGCCGTTTCAAAGGGCAGGAGGTGGGGGTGGGGGGTTTCAAAAACAATAACATAGCGTTTGCGGGCGAACACTTGGATGTTGAAACAGCAAAAGCGCAATTTTATACACGTATTTACCTTGAGTTTTTCAAATATTTATACATATATTATAGGGGGTAAAGTGAGAGGTCGAAGATTTTCAGTAATCCATAAGCATCCTCATAATAGGTACGCAAATACGTTGACCTCCTTCTGTCCTTTCCTCCAATGGACTGGCTACTCACAAACTGCGCCAAATGCGACACCGAAAGACGTCAGTTTACGTCGGTATCATAAGGGTGAATTACCCAATTCTGCTACAGTGCAAAAGCATCACCTCTTACTAAAGTATTAAATATTGTACCTACTATATATGTATGACAAGCCATAATCGCGATGTGCCACTCATGCAACCACATCGCCGACTGTTGCCAGATTCTGGCTTATTATTCCAACACTACATTAAACATCGTTTAAAATAACCTTCAAAGTATTGATGTACTGTTAACAAGTTCGTACGAACCGTGGGCATTGCCAAGAGTGTGGGCTGATAACAGGTTCATAGGGTATAAGTTTGGCGACGTGCCATCCTCATTCCAATGATATGCCTCTATTATATTAACTAGCGTCTCACCGTGGTTTCACACGCCGTTGATGTAAATCCAAATATTGCAAAAATATTTCATGCAAATCGCTTTTGGAATCTATATAAAATACAACAAGTGTTATTCAAATAGATATTTGTGTATATTGGAATTGTTATCTACAGTAATAATATAAAACTGAGGGGTTTGTTTGTTTGAACGCGTTAATCACTGGAGCTATTCGCTCGAGTGGATTTATTATCTTTGTGTTCAATAGTCCATTTATCGGGAATCGTTATAGGCTATATAAAATGACGCTATGACCAATAGAGCCGGGAGAAACAGCAGGGTGGTGCGAGGCGACATACGATTGTAATTCATTCGTTTCGAAAAAAAGTTCAAGTTAAAGTGCTTTTAGGACGAGGATTAGGAAGTTATAACTTGGAACATGTGCATAATTGATCGAAGGGATTATTATTTGTGACGGAAAGTATTATGCTTTTACATTCACAAGAATATACATGCCCTTTTTACATGCCCTAAGATCAAATTTTACAATAATACTCTCATTCTGCGACGAAGTCGGCTTATATATACTTTATATTCCACATAATCTGTTCTAGTTAATATATGCTTTAAGGACAAAAAAGAATGGCGAATCCAGTTCGCTATAAAAGTGCATGACTGTTTATGAGAAACTTTTTAATAACGGCCACATTAAAGTTTGAAGAGGCAAGATTGATTACACGTGCATCATTCTTCACTAGAGTTTGTGACATTGCAGATGAATTGGACAGTAATGGTTGGATTTTTATTTTCACAAAAAATCTTAGCTTCACTGATGCTACTGGATAAGGGTGCGTTACTTCACCTGTTGCGCTATCGTGATGTTCGGGTAATACGGAATTGATATTATTAATAATAATATATGTGGACTAATCCAACCTAGCCCTGTGGTAAGTACCCCAAGGACTTTTGTTACAGTTACTAGACAACGGAAGCACGTTTAATATTCTTTACAAATTTTAGAAGTTTATATGTTTGACATTTTTAATATAGAAACACATATTATACATGTATAAACATCCCGCGATCTCTGGCGCAACATGCACGATTAGCCGAACTATGTTACCATTGCGTCAGCCAGCAATGAAAGATTTTAAGGAAAACAATGAAAATATATCGATAATAACGAAAATAGCTTATAAAAACTAACGAGGGACTATAAAGGGGACTTATTCTTATTACACTTAAGACCGAAGCTCTTGTCGGTTCAGCAGTCTGCAGCAGCAACTGTCATGCTTTCCTCTCTGTACATTTTTCTTTCGCCAACAATTTGCAGAGAGAATCTCCTATAATAAATAATGTTAGCTTTTAATATAATTATAGATTTATTTAAAATGTTTTGTATCTATTTTAAAAATTTAAAATATTTAATATTTACTGTATTTCTGTAAATGAAAATAATGGTAATCGATCTGTTATGCTTGCAACACCATTTGACCCAAAGCTCTAACTTCTTGGGGGCGGGCACTTTTCTGACGGCGTTCAGCGAGGTTGGAAGCACAACAGATTGATACCAATAACTAAAACCATCTAGGCGTTTGGGCTGTAGGACTTAACAAAAAAATGGTACGCACTATTATATACAGTCAAAAAAGTCTTCTCCGTCTGACGCACACTCTCACACGCTGGGTCGGGAAAAAACGAAAGGTGGTCCTAAATATTAAGACGTGAAGAAAAACATCCATGGCTTTTATAAAGAATTGCACGAACAGGGAGATTTGAAATCTTGTACATTTAAAGATTTATGAGATAGGACTATATGAAAAAGGTGTGCATAAAACTAATATTTTAGTATAATATATACACGATTTTGTAATTTTATTTGAAAGAAACGTTACGGCACGTAAAACACACTTATACATTACACCTACTTATGTAAGACACAAATTGTGACACGGTCGAACATATTGATGTCTTAAGTTTAAGTCTTAATGTTACTCATTGTTTTAAAACTGATTTTACGGATTTTATCGCGGTTTATTTAATTATTTAACTAACCCAACGTTTCAGAAGCTTTACAGCAATCACGGGTAGGCTGATATGACAGATGTCCTGATGTCATAATGTATTAAAAGTACCCGCGGAATTCTAAATATTTAGTTGTTCCGATTAACGCAAACAGTACTTATTAGTATTATATCTTGCTGTCGTGAGATGTTATGTTTAGCTTTTGATTATGTTTACCACTGGGTCCCAAGAGGAGGGAAAAACCCAGACATCTTCTCTATTGAAATTTGGATGTTTTCTTTTAAATTTCAATAGCCTCTTAGATCACTCTTGGAAAGAATCGGTATTCCCAAGTGAGGATTTGTGCCTTATCAAATCTAACATAATGGCAGGGGCCAACGTCAGCATGAACAGAGACCGCTGATTTTGTAATTCATATCCGCTATATGTTCTTTAACGAGAGCTTTTATAGATCTTCTAGTTTGCCAGTCCAGTCACAATCAGTTAAAGAATATGGTTACTTTAACCATCTTAATAGTATAAATTCCCAAATTCAATTACAATGGAGTTGGAGGCAAATAATTGGAACAAAATAAAAAAATAATTAATAGGCTTTCTTAGATATCTTTATAGATCAACAACACACATCATATGTTTCATCTCTTTTCCTTTAACTAACCTTTAACTTAAGACTGATAGGTATCTAAACGGAAATTCTCATCACCATACAACACAGTTGTCTACCGTGGGTATATCT
>JAFELO010001225.1:13166-39556 GCA_017140195.1 Eumaeus atala | reverse complement strand
GGCCATCGTTGACGATGACCCATGGCTCACAAACCGCACGAAACGCGATAGTGACGCTGTTACTTTACGCAGGTAGCAAGTGAGCGAGAGGTAGTGTCCCGGTCATGCCAGCCCAATTCCGTTGCTTTGGAGGATGTAGTGTCATGCACCATGCATCCATGGCACTACCTCCTATGCAGAATAGCACTACCTCTTCCTAAATTGTATGTGTAAAATGACATACATGCAACACTTTTCTAAAGTACCATTGTCTAGCACCAACAAAAAACTAGTTACTTATACGGGTGACGCTATAGCGGCCGCGCGCACGAGCTGTACGCGTACGTCGAGCGCAACGGCGGCCTGCCGCTTCTTAAAACGATTAAAAACGCCGGTATTTAACTGTACAACGACAAACGAGATGCAATCATTATACTTGCGTCATGCACCTGCATTTTCTAACGACTTGGGAACATCTAATAAATATAAAATTAAGTTACCATGATTCGAGTCCTATTTATTTTAAAGCGCGTCCTATGGCGATCGCCTTACGAGATAAAGTGGACCAGGAAATAAATAGACTCTTCGATTTGGGAATACTGGAACCGGTTTTGCACACCGAGTATGCCTCGCCTATTGTCCCGGCGCTAAAGCACGACGGCTAGGTGCGGCTGTGCCTCGATTACTCAGTAACTTTAAATAAACAGTTGGCCATTGACAAATATCCATTACCAACAAACAAAGAGTTATTTACTAAGCTTCACGGGGGGCAGCAGTTCACGAAGCTGGATTTGTCAAGGGCCTACAATCAGTTTTTATTGGACGAAGAGACGCAAGACTATATGTGCATCAATACTCATCGCGGTCTTTTCGTATTTACGAGACTAGTATTCGGTTTAGCGTGTGCATTCGGTATAGACGGCGTCCTGTGCCTGTTGGACGATGTCTGCATCACAGGCCGGGATCACGCCGAACACCTGGACAAACTACACGCTGTGCTGCATCGTTTACAAAACGTCGGTCTTGTTTTGCAACGAGATAAATGCGAATATTTTATAGATCAGATTAATTACCTAGGCTATATAATAAATAAAGATAGCTTAAAAATGCCCAGACAAAATAAAGGTCATACTCACAACACCAGTGCCTACTAATATTAGCCAATTACAATCCTTTTTAGGCTTATTCAATTATTATCGTTGTTTTGTACCAAGCGCTGCTACTATTTTAAGTCAATTATATGATTTGCTAAAAAAGGATATTAAATGGCTTTGGACTTACTTTGAAAATAGAGAATTTCAGAGAATTAAAAAAAATTTAACCTCCGACCACATTCTAGCACATTGTAACGCAAATGCGAAAATAATTTTAACTGTCGATGCCACACCGACCGGTCCGGGGCCAATATTGTCACAAATCACACACCTTAAACATCGCTGAAACGCGGTACTCACAGATTCAAAAAGAAGCTATCGCAATCATTTTCGGAGTGCGTAGATTCCATCAGTACCTATACGGCCGCTTGTCGCCGTTCATTTTACCCACCGACCACAAGCCGTTGCTTTCTATTTTGCGTCAACACATAGGGATTCCCGAGGTTGTATAATCGAATATATTAAGAGTAGGGATAACACCGCGGACTATTTATCGCGAGCGAGCCTGCCCGCAAACGAACCGTCCGCTGGGGACTGTACTTGGCGCTCGAGGCAGACACCTGCGACTGCGCCTCCTACGTGCGGTTTGTTGTGGACAACTCTCTGCCCATTACGCCTCGGGAGTTAAAGGAGGCCACGAATAGAGATCAGGTACTGAGCCAAGTGATGATATAGCAAACGGTTGGCCTAGAAAGGACGATGATAGGATTAGACCTTATCACTATTTAAATTACAATTATCTCATGAAAATGGCTGTCTCACGAGAAGTCACAAGGTAGTTATTCCTAAGACCCTACAAAATCGTGTATTAAAAGAATTGCACGTGTCACATTTAATCATAGTGAAGACTAGATCGGCGGCGCGGGCGCGATTGTGGTTCCCGGGGATAGACAAAGCCCTAGAAGCCGTTGTGAGCACGTGAGCGGTGTGCAACCAGCTGCGGCCCTCGCCTCCCCGGGCGCCGCTCGTACCGTGGCCACAGCCACCACCTCCATTTTATCGGGTATATATCGACTTCTTGGGACCCTTGAATGGCCGCATGTATTTAGTAGTAGTAAATGCGTATACCAAATGGGTCGAAGTATATGAGATGAGTACCGGCAGCACGGCAGCGGTGACCGAGAACGTGTGCGAGTTCATGTCCAGATATGGCGTGACTAATGGACGTTGGTGTCCGATAATGGCACTGCTTTTCAGAAGAGTTCAATAGGTTCTGAGAATTAAATGGTATCTCCCACTTGACTTCACCGCCGTATCACCCCGCGAGTAACGGCCAAGCGGAAATTTATGTAAAGGTGGTCAAAAAAGGTATCAAGTGGCAAAAACATGAGAGATGCCAAATTGAAATTACTTAAATACTTATACGACTACCGTAATTCGGTTCACACGTTCACTACACCACACCGGCTCAGCTAGTGTTCGGTCGCAAGTTGCGTTACCGCCTCGACATCGTGACGCCGAGTCGTCGCTCGTCTTCGTTCATCGCACACGCTGCTAACAATGTAACACCAAACCAGTACCCACGAGATAAGGATTGAGGGGTTGAGTTTATGGTCTTATTACAAAAAAAAAAATTATATTTGATGAAAGCTTGTGAAACATCGTTATTAGTAAAAACATAAAAACCAAGTGGTATTGTATAAGGGTTTCATCAGCGGGAAGCAACCTTGGGATGTGGCGAATACGCACATACCGGTCGATTCTGCCACGAAGGTCGCATCCACTGTTCCCTACCGCTCGGACTCATTAGGTGAGGTCCCTGTGTCGGAACTGGAGGTGGAGGGAAGGCCAGAATCGGACGACAACGCAATCGGTTCTTCTCCTACTGACGACAATACGAGCTCGCCTGCAGTAAGAGACGACACGCAGTGTTGCTCGACCCCGTCATGGGTGACGACGACGATTGGGGTCCGTCGTCCCATGACTGAGAGTGTGCCCGAAGACGAGTCCTTCCAAGAAGCCCTAGATAGCCTGCCGAGTGCAACCGATTACGACCAGCCCGAACCGAATGTGACTGTACGACAGAAACGCAATCCCAAGGTTAATCAGGAAGTTTTTGTAACCAATATGTCTTTTTCTATAGGGGAGGAATGATATATATGCATGAGAAACGCAGCTGCATCTGCGTGTTAACGGCTGTCGTGTGTTTTCTTGCTCCCGTTCCGCATGTTTCTCAGTATGTATGATGGCAATGAATGGATGTGACTGAGGGATGATTTTTTTTTTCAAGAAAGTATAATACTGCAGGATTATACTTTCTTTTTTGAATAGGTCATTGAATAGGTATACCTAAACTATATGGAGGTTTCTAAAAAAAAATAATATTTAATTAACTTTATTAGATATTCGTGTATAATTTTTAAAACTCTTTCAAATTTTTAAACTACGGAAGGGCGATTAAAAAAACATTTCGATCATAAAACTCAATAAGAACTTAACAGTATGATGTCTTTGTTTTGAACAAAATCGATTTATAGGTGGTAAAATATATAAGTTTTTTTTGTTTGCTGTTACGGAAGGAGCCCTTCAGAGGCGAGTCCGACTCGCTCTTGGTGGTTTTTTGAAGTTATTATGTGGTAAGGAAAACTTAGCCTCATAAATATAGTCAAAATTTAAATTTGCGAGCGCATTAATTCATATTTGCGTATCCATTGAGCCTCCACGCTAACATGACCCTTGCTTCTGCTAAGTATCTTCTTATATATTATAAAAAAAAGTTCCCTAAAGCAGTATGTCACCTTATTGTTACGTCAGTTTCTAATACTTATGACAAATATAGGGTCAGTATATAATATATACTGACTATGTATTACTTGGTGTACGTTCGTGGATATTTCGCTAATAGTATCGTCTTTAGGAGAGGTTATTCAGCAATTCATACGATTATCATAAAAAATATTTTGTTTTTGTTTTGAATAGAAGCAAAGATAGTTAACTAATTTTAGAGAAAGTGTTTTTTGATATGTCAAGGTAGATGTCAGTGAGAGGTTACATTCGAATATGTGGGGTATCCGCGGTCACTATCTTTTTCCTTGGTGATATTTAGTTACACAAAAAAAAACACATGTTTAACTGCAAACGATATATTCTACAACTTTAGTATTATAAGTTATAACTTCATACTAGTATTAAATGTTAAACATTTAATCAGTTATGTTTGATGTTCAAACATAACTAAATAAAAAAAAATAAAAAAAAATTAGAACTCATTTTTTTTTCGTAGCCTAAATTTATGACGGTAATTTTAAGAAAGTTTAGGTAGTAAATATATACAATATTATTTATTGAACTTCAAGGAAGCAAGAGTAATTTGTGACAATCTGGACGTTTGGCAATCGCTTGGCACTGCCACTCTGAATATGTGTTGTTATTGTTACGATTTTACATAAATACAAACGAGCAAACGCAAAATTTAAGTCCTCGGTCGTTATCATTTTCATCTGATTATGATCCTCTCCACCCAGTCATGAACGAGCCAAACGTAGACGTCAGCGCAGAGGCCATTTTAGAAACCGTACGCGAGCTTCTCCTGACGTCAGAATCGGGAGAGGAGGGATCCCCCGGTACTTCTCGCCATGATAATAATAGTAAAATTACATACTACAAACACTGTACTGACTGAGGGGGATCTGTCCATCTATCGAATCCAAAATTAGCCACATTGCCCGACGAGCAATATCGGGCTTCTCTTCGCTTTCACAGCATAAGTTCAGGTCCGGAAAAAGAAGACCTTTATGTGGTCATTGTCATACACCGGTCGGAACACATAAAGGTTTTACAGATGTTATCATCCTTCACCGAAACCCATAATATGCTCAAGAGCTCTGCAAAACACGACGAAATAGCCATCACTTTAGGTCAGTATTATGTCACCAAGAGGTCGTGCCGGAGTTCTACTGCAATTCAATTGCTATGCAGTAATGAGACTTATTTTTACAAAACCTTTTATTATAATAAAAATACATTAACGAATTTTATCACTCTTTATTAGTTCTTTTACATTCCCGATAATTCTGAAGCTCTACAGCAACCATGGTCACGTGTGGAATGTGATGACAGATATCCTGAAGTCTTAAATTATTAAAATTATCCAAATAATTATAATTGTTTAGTTGTTCCGATTAACGCAGTACATATTATATCTTGATGCATTGACGTATTATGTTTAGTATTTGATTTGTTTATTTTTATCACTGGGTCCCATGCAGAGGGAAGAACCCGGACATCTTCTCTATTGAACCTTGGATGTTTTTTTTTAATTTCAATAGCCTCACGGATCATCCTAGGATGCAATCTGTGTTCTTTCGCGAGGATTTGTGCGTTAACAATCTAATGTAATGACAGGGACCAACCTCAGTGTGTGCGTTGTTTAATGTCTAATTATTATTGCTCTTTGACGCGAATTTTGCTGGACCTTTGTGTTTGTCCTATATAGAGAGACCACAGTCACAATCTAGTTTATATACTCCTGCATCTTATGGGGGGATGTGGCATTTCTTTGGTGGTAAAAATTGACTGACCTTTTGGCGGCTTAGAATAAGTTCCTATTGAAGCTCACTTGAGGATGTAGCCAAATTTATCTGTGAACCCTCTTATGTACGATAGTATTGCACTCGACGGTGGCTAGTATTACTCGGTCTCTGTGATGCAGACGGGGACTTGAAGCCTGTTGTCTCGCAGAATTTGTCTGGGTGTTGCTCAGCACAGATGATTCGTGCTCTCTAAAATAAAGATTTATTCACGGTAGACAACTGTGTTGGATAGTGGTGAGAATTGCCGTTAATGTACCTGTCCGTATGAGTTTGCTTCCTATGAGCCGTGTGGCTCAATGTGTTATTAAGATTGCGAATTATTAAAATGTCTGAGTAAGGTATAGAATTATTTGTCTCTAACTCCATTGTAAATTTAATTTTGAAGTTTATACTGTTTAGAACTAGGTTGTGGAATATGGCTACTTTACCTTAAGGTAGTAATGTAAAAGTATCATCAACATACCTCTAGTAGTGCCTTGATGTTATTGGTGGAGTTTGCAGGGCAACGGTCTCAAAGTCTTCCATGAAAATGTCTACGATAACGGGAGACACTGGTGAACCCTTCGCTACGCCGTCTACTTGCGTGTTTTTTTGTTTGATCATTCCACAGCATGTAACCAGAAATGACACAAACTTGCAATAGTTCAACGTATTCCAATGCTAAGTCATTATCTATTAGCTTTCTTGTTACAATTGAGATGCATTTGTCTATTGGCAAGCAAGTAGATAAAGGTTGTATGGCGAAACTTACCATGGCTTCACTGTCACTGAAATGTTGTTGCTTTATCTTATCCATAAAGTGATGAATTCATGATTGTGTGTTGGAGAGTCGATTTCGCTGAGTATTGGACGTAATGGAGGATGTGTTTTGTGTATCTTCGACAACTCATACAGCTTACGTGGTTTCTCGCACGCAGAAATAAGAACATCAACGTCCAAATTCAATGTATCTAAATGTGTCTTGATGAAATCACTTGTACCTTTTAAATAGTTTATTGTTGGATCAATTTTTACAATTTTGTACGTGAACTCATCTGATAATATTCGCGTAAACATAAGAAAAAAAACTCTCCTTGATATAATGTATAAACTGTTTGTTAATAGTAAATAGGACCGTACAATACACTATATTTTTAGCCCGATAGTATTCTCTACATAAATATGAAACTTCATTGGAGTTCAAAGTTGTCTCGCTTTTCACTGTAGAGGTTAAAGTATAAGTGCATTATGGAACGAGTGCAGTTCGAGGCGGTAACTGCATTATTATATCTGGTGCAGAATGAAAAACATTAATTGAGCTCATCATTTCGCGTATTTTTATAGGTATATTTTATATAGGCCTTTTGACGACTATCCGTGCATATGGATATCCGCATATATTGTCATGCTGGTGCATTGCCCTTTCTCCTCCCCTACAATGGGCCATTTTATTAGGCACTTTCATGATATAGTTTTTCAGATTTTTCGGGACGATTATACACTACAACCTCCGTCGGAAATCGCTCCATGCCTGGTTGAATACCACATGAAAATTCATTCAGTCCATTTAGAAAAAATCGAGGCAAACAAGATAAGGATCCTTATGTAGACAACCCACGTCTTTAGATATCCGAATTACTGTTATGCAGACGCCTTCCTCTCCTCCTTCCATCCAAGCCATTTATGTTGAGCATTTGTATGTTGGTTATGTTTTGGATGAACGTCCATGTTAATGCTGGACAAAGCACAAAGCAAAAGCGAAAAACAAGGAAGGTTGGATAAAAGGAGAAAACGAAGGCGGTCGGTCGCGCCGATTCACCTGCCAGTCCTTCACTATCGCAATATAAAGGGGAAGCCAACTGCAACAGTCACTGCTAATTAGCTATTAAGACGTTCTATAAAGATTAATTAATAAAAAAAATTTAGAGCACTAAAAGCGAAATTAAAAGCACATTAAGTTATTACAATGTCTCTTGTATGGAATTAAATTATCAGACATTCCAGAAACGAATCCCTTATCGCAATTGCTTTGTCTATATTCATAGCTCGAGAAAGATAATAAAAGAGATATTACCTGTATGAAAGCCGTAATCCAGTGTGAGCTTGGATGGATAAGTAGATATTTGCGCATTATCATATTTGGTTGCTCGCGCTGATCAGACTTGCAGCGCTGCGCCCCGCGTTTTCATCTAATTAGACTAACTACAACGGTGTAGATCTTCAAATAAATGTTTTTCATCACTTGCGCCCCTATATAAGTAGAATTTTCAAAAATGCTCGCTCACATACTCTAAAGAGCATACACGCCAAATTTCAGCGTCTTCCGTTTGTAGTTTAGGCTGTGCGTTGTCTGTCAGTCTGTCAATCAGCCACTCAGTAACGGAAGACTTTCATAAAGTTATATAGAATTTAGAATCGTGGACAAACGGCCAGTTGGTGCCTTTTGATAGTTACCGACACCTGTTACAGACTGGTGTCCATGTCTATGGTCGGCCATAATTGTTATCCATATGTTACCTTCCCTTGTGACCTCCAGTGGACAGTCGGAAAACCGGCTGCTTACGACTGCGCACTGACCTCATTTGGCTACATTTCAACATGAACTTTTTATACAATGCATGTAATCTATCATATAACTGACAATCCGCGACTACATTACAACTGTTATTCATTGTGGGTTTTAGTAAATAAATAATAACTATAAATAGTATAACACAAGAAAACAATATCAGCAAATTGAATTCTTATTTGATAATGTAAAAAGAGAGGGAAAAGACAAATGGAATATGGAAAAATATCAGCCACAACATTGAAGGCATCGTTTTGAAATAGGATTCCGAATACGAATGAATTACGCATATCTATCTCTTTATCGAATCAAATAATTTCTATCAAGGAAATGGGAATTTGATAAGGCATTAAATCGATTACTTTAAAAACCCGACAGTTTTGTTTTTTGTCATTTTGATTAACGGTACCCTAGAGGTACCGTTGACCATAATAGAAAACAGAATCATTGCTGGATCAATTTGATATGCATTTGGATGCCCGTCGGCCGGTACGTCTAGTAAGAAGACCCAAAAGATAGGTACCGTTTCTAGTTGGGTTTTTTATAGTGAAACGACTGAGTCAAACTCCATACTGTCGTCCAGCTTCGCGCTCCGATTATTCGTCGAGCTTCGCGCTCCAAACAGCCATCAAGATGCGCGCTCCAAACAGTCGACGAACTTCGCGCTCCGACCAATCGTCGAGCTGCGCTCCAACCAGTCGTCCAGCTTCGCGCTCCGAACAGTCATCGAGCTTAGCGCCCCAAACAGTCGTCGAGCTCCGCGCTCCGAACTGTCGTCGAGCTCCGAGTTCCGAACTTTCATCGAGCTTCGCGCTCCGAACAGTCGTCGAGCTTCGCGCTCCGATTATTCGTCGAGCTTCGCGCTCCGAACAGTCGTCGAGCTTCGCGCTCCAAACATACGTCGTGCATCGCGCTCCAAACAGTCGTCGAGCTCCGCGCTCCGAACTGTCGTCGAGCTCCGAGTTCCGAACTTTCATCGAGCTTCGCGCTCCGAACAGTCGTCGAGCTTCGCGCTCCGATTATTCGTAGAGCTTCGCGCTCCAAACAGCCATCAAGATGCGCGCTCCAAACAGTCGACGAACTTCGCGCTCCGACCAATCGTCGAGCTGCGCTCCAACCAGTCGTCCAGCTTCGCGCTCCGAACAGTCATCGAGCTTAGCGCCCCAAACAGTCGTCGAGCTCCGCGCTCCGAACTGCCGTCGAGCTCCGAGTTCCGAACTTTTATCGAGCTTCGCGCTCCGAACAGTCGTCGAGCTTCGCGCTCCAAACAGTCGTCGAGCTTCGCGCTCCGACAACACACCACACAGCTCATAAGCCATGATGGCGAACCCGCAATTTATTGCGGCCCCTTCACCGAGGGGATATTCGCCCCTTGCGACCCTACCCGGGTTACGAGGTCCACCTCGATGCCCGTAGCCCTCACAGATTACTGTGAAGAAGACCAGGAGTGGTTTTTATATAGTATTGGAGGGCATTTGAGTAAACGGATCCCTTTGACGACTATGACTCCTATAGACATCCGCAACATTATTGACGTACGTTGCCCTCCTTGGCCCATCTGCCATCTGTTGTTCTGAGTGTGTGCCCAGCCACTTCAGCAAGCTTATTCGACGCGTGATATTGGATACTTTAGTTATCTGCCTTATGACTACCTGCCTTGTGAATTCTATTGGACAAAGAAACAGCTAAAACACATTCACTATCCCGCAGAGCTACCGCAAACTTGCGAACCAGCCATTATTCGGCCCCGTATGTCATCACGGGAAGAACGCACGGTTGAAGACTTTTGTATTCGAACTCTGCGGTGTAGGTGACGAGAGAATGTGACGAAGCGTCAGGAATGCTGTTGAACCGAACTAAACAACATTACACTACGTCTTGCCAAATCACGAAATCGTGGAACTTGGTAAAATAAAAAATTATTTTTGTTTTAATTTCTTAATTTACTTAACATAATATCAATTCATTAAGCAAGTTTTCCTATTGAAACATTTCGTGTTTAACATCAAAAGTTCTTTAATACGAATTCACTTAACGTTTACAAATAAAAGTACTGGATACAACCTGGCGTTATTATTTCTCTTAAGTATACAGGGCACGTTCCTGGCACTCACAGTGACCGGGCGCTTTATCCCGGCTATAAAGTAACAAAATATTATGCTTAGTCTCATCCCGTGAATGACGTTCCCTATTAACGTAAGTTTTCTCATAATTTGTACTTTAATGATTTCATTTTCTCAGATTTCAGGTCATAATTTAGACACACGTACTTCTCATTTGAATATCACCTGAGTATTTTCTAGACATTACTGTTATATTGGTCGTCCCGACTTGATTCAATAACATTCCTTCTATTTTATTGCAGGGCAATCAGGCAATCGGAACCATTTGGTGACTATCGGTGTCAATAATGCCGAATCCTATGGACCACCGGACACTAACAAACAGAATGAATCGCTATCATTTTACGGCGGTATTATGTACGCGAAAGAGACTCCTCAAGTCGTGCCGGTCAGATTCGGATGTAATGCAGCATGGCATTACCTCGTACATACAATGTATAAAAACATCACGACGTGAGCTCTCTCCCGCATTCTGATCTTGATATTATTAAATGTGGACGGTACAAATAAAACCAAATAAACATGCAAGTATGCAAGTACAAAAATGTACCATTACGAATGTATAAGGGTAGCTTATCAATTACACGTTTATACGGGACCCATGCAAACGAAAATCTTTTTTTGTAGCTTAATTATTCAAACCATTGATTAAAAAATACAAAATACTTGGCTTCATACTGAATTATAATTCTATGGCATCCGTTATATTATATAAACATATTGTTAGGAATAAATTAGAAATTCATACAGATGTTATGAGAACCCTAATTCTCTTAAGCTGTCATGAGACCCGTGTCAATGCAGATTATATTTCAAAGTGCATAATTTTTTTTTTCTTGCAAAGTCAACCTTACGCGTATGATTTTAAGTCATCTTTACAAAGTTCATAGTTCCAAAATTGCTCACCTTTTATACGGACAGTACTGAGACGCTGACTATGTATCGTAGTACTATTGTAAATTAATGCTATCAGCATGCTGGTGCTATCAAATGAGGGCGACACAGTGAAACCATATAATGACGTGCAAGTATTACAAAGAGTTTATATTACGAATATATCATTGTTGTCTTACTCGTATCAATTACACAATCACATGGGACCTATGAACACAAAAATCTGTTAATTTCAGTAGCCTATAGGGTTAAAAGAATGAATGTACTTACGACCTCAAACATCCACACAACCAGACTTTCAGATACGTTGCCTTGAACGTTAAGTTTGAAGGAGGCTGCATCCCATCCCTTTTGAGCCACCGAATTTCCACAAGTCGCACGTAAGATAGACCAATCGCATCACCGGTAGTTAACCAGCTGGAGGCATGGGCGACTCAAACCAATATGTCATAATAATAAAAGCGGCGCCCGGGGGCACGACATACCCCTAAGGTAACGCAGAGGTGTTAATCCGAGTCGACTGAAACTTGTAAATAATAAATCTTATATGTAAAATGCTCGTATCACAATGTTGCTCACCTTTCTCCTCCGATACGTCTTTACCGATTTTTACCAAATTTTATATGCATATAGTATAGTCTGTTGTAGGTGTGAGAATCGGCTGCTATCAATTTTTCATTTCCCTAAGTGACCTCGCCCGCGTAACTACGATCCACACTAGGCTATATATTATGTGGACCGCAGTTACGCGTATATATAAGTTTACTATAGTAGTTCTGATATATAATTTATAGCAAACGAAACTAGTTGGAACGCACTTTCACTGACATCGTTGCCAAACGAGTATGCATTATTGTTGACATGAAAATGCAATGCCCTCTTTCCCCCCTCCCTTCCAATGGGCCACCGGCTACATAGAAACCACACGAAATGCAACAGCATGTTTAACACTTTACGGCGGTGTCATGTGAGATGGATCCCCGGCCGTGCCGGCCCAATTCAGTTGCAGTTCAGCATGGCACAACTGCTTATAGTACATATTCAATATTTCCTTCCAAGTATTATATGATATTTATGCAGCACATACCCTTGCCTCATCATGTTTTGCACATTCTATCCATCATTCTAATCATTAATCATGACATTCACATTTATCATTCTCCTTAGCACACTTCTCATATTTCACCCTGTGAAGGTTTTAAGCCTTATGAACTAAATGTTTAAAGAATATTTCAGAATGAATTTTATATGGTATAGTAGCGCAGAAATAATAATAATTAGAGACAAACTTTTTTATAGCCATAATTGGCGTCGGCAAAATTTGCAAAAGGAAGTGTGTGTGTATTTACTGGTATGTACACGCGTTAAAAGTTATACTTCTTTGGCGTGACAAGATAAAACTAAAGTGTTAACTTCAGGGTGTTGGTTTTTCGTGATCATCACTCATTTTCCCCTAACGCGCCAGAAGAAGTACAAATTCAAAAATGATTTATCCGAAGTAATATAAGAAGAGAGATAACAGGACAATGACTTGCACTAGATAAAATTTGTATTTTTTTTTAATTTTTCTCATACACAATAATTTTGTTTTTTATTTTGTAACGATTAGTCGAAAGCTACTGACACAAATGTCCAATTATTAGATCTGATAGCTCTGGTCGTAAGCGTGAAGTGTTACTATACTATGGTGTCACATTTTGTGCGATTTATGCATTTAACGGGGGCCCATTTGCGGGGGAAAAGAGAAGAAGGGATACGCATCTGAACAGTATCTTTTCGGATGTCTACGGGCATATGTAGTTACCTAAAAGCTAGGGTGGCTCCTTTACACTCAAAAAGTCAGGAAAGTGGGCTCGTTTACATTTCTACAATAACAATAAATTCCAATCCTGAGGGGTTCGATGCACGTAAAAGGTTCATATAAAATAAACCTTAGAGCCCTTTTAAAGGGCTCCATTTTTTTGTTATACCGCAATCTATGTACCTATTAAAGTTCAAGATACTCAAGAGTTACTCAAAGTCAGACATCGGGTTGAAACAGTTTATCAGTTAGAGTAGAATTGAAATATTTTTATTTAATTAGAAAAGATAAATCAAATCAAATGCATTAAGTGTATAGGTAGGTATTAATGAATTATAATCTGCACAGCAATGCGGTGAGAGGATTATTGAATGGGAGGTGGTCACTCGTCATACCACAAGGGCTTAGATTCACCGTCGCCTATGTTCAGTGGTCTCCCAGGAGTAGGATGGAAGGCAATGACAACTGAAAAGTAAAATTGCTTAGTAGCAGTTATACTCATTGTATTTTTCTATATTGAAGTTTCAATATAGAATAAAGAAAATAAATACTACAATGATGCATAAAATAATCCTGTGGCTTTTAAATTTACAAAGAAAAGTTAAAAGAAAATTAGGATATGACTGGAGAGAAACTTAACAGGGTACGTGTTTAAAGGTATAGTCCGTTGATTTTCCTTATCATATCGTTTATAACAATAGCGTCTGAATAAAAAACCGCAAAAAATTCACGCCAAGGTAAATTGTGACAAATTATACCCGAGCGTTTTAATGGACTTCCATTTATTACTTATTTTTCGTGGACAAATTGAGATGGATATGTGATTTAAGATGCAACTTTTTTATCAAAAAATGTTCCCAACGATAAGGTAAAAATGACGAGGCGTAATGTTTTCCTTTCTGAATTCGACGCAATGAATTCGATGAAATTCTGAATCAGTCAGACGCTAAGTTATATAAAATCAATAAATAACAATGTATTACATATTTGTAATGTTTCATGAGAATGTTTAAGGGAATATGTGCGTGTTTTGATCACATATAATGTTATGTGTAATCATTTGTTTTTTAAAGAACCCGCTTGCCAAATATGTTAACTGTTTTTCAGGACCTATAATTGTTGACATAATTCACTGGCCATTCTCTCTCATTACGTTTTACACTAAATGTAACAAAATAATAATTCATAGCTTAACGTTACATTGTTATTACACATACAATGTGCGCTCGAAACTAATAATGTTACTACGATCCAATAATATACAATTTTGCAATTTAATATCCTTTTTAAACTTTGAACATATATACCGCACGATCAAGATATAAACATTGATTGATAAGAATTTTATAATCCCTAACACCCAAAATAACGCCCCAAAATTAGTAAGCCCTTTTAGCTCTGTAAGTTTTAAGTGCAGTAAAATAAACGTAACAAAAGCCATGAAATAATAAAGACTTCTAATGGTTTTCATAAAACCTTAATGATCATGGCCCTTGGTATAAAACCTCTTATCATATTACTCGAGAACTTGACTTGAATATTAAAGACATATTAAGTCTGGACCTTGCGATAAGCATCTACTAGAGTTACCATAGGGGGCTGGAATTTTCCTGTATATTGTGAGACAAACACAATAATAATGTCTTTATTTTTACTCTTAGTGAATATTGCTTAAACAAGGTATTACGGGTTACTGTTAAAGTATTAAAATCCAATTTCCATTAAGATGTCACTGAATATCGGTGTTAATATATCCATGTGGTATATGCAACCTCCAAGCCAAGTGACACTTCTATTCATTGCAAAGCACTTGTCTAAAAAAATATTTCAACATCATCATTATCAACCATTACCGGTCCACTATTGGACATATGCCTCCTTCAATGAACGCCAAGACGACTGATCTCCTGCTACTCGCATCCATCCCGGACCGGCTTCTACACGAAGATCGTCTTCCCACATGCTGAGCGGTCAACCAGCACTTCTTTTTCCTAAACGCGGCCTCCATTCCAGTACCTTGCTTCCCATCTGCCTTCTGTTACTCTGAGTGTGTGATCAGCCCATTGCTACTTCAGCGAGCTTATTCGTCGCGTGATTTTAGATACCTAATTTCTCTGCCTTATGACTTCTTTATGAATTCTCTCGGACAGAGAAACACCCAACATAGCACGTTCAATAGCTCTTTGAGCAAACTTGCGGACCAGTCCAAAATTAGGAGGCCATGTTTCGGCCCCGTAGGTCATCACGGGGAGGACGCATCGGTTGAAGACTTTAGTCTTCAAGCTCTGCGATATAGGCGACGTGAGAATGTGACGAAGCTTCCGGAATGCTGCCCAACCCAACCCAATCCTTCTATTGGCTTCCCTCTCGAAGTTATGTCTACCTAATAGCAATAGCCGCCCGAGGTATACGTATTCGTCTACGACTCCGAGAATAGCATCATCGACGTTGACCGTCCTAGGGAGACGTGTTCGTTGAACATGACCTATGTCTTGTCCAAGTTCATCCTAAGGCCTATATGTTGGGAGGATTCATTTAGGCTGTGCCACATTTCCTGCAAGCTCCCCAACGATTCAGCCAAGAAAACGATATCGTCGGCGAACCGAAGATGTACGTTATGTAAACGAGGTGCTCTCCGTTAACATTTATGCCGCATTCTGCCCAGTTTAAAGTCTCCAAAGCATTAGTGAACGGTTTCAGGGAAATAATATCACCCTGTTGCACACTTCGATGCAATTACATTGGCCTTGTTTAACCTCCCGGAATCGAAACGGACATAAAAGCAGCACCTTACGATGCTCCCAGCACTTCGACGTATCGCCAATCAACCTGACAAATCTTCCAGAACAGCCCAGGTTTCGACAGAGTCAAAGGCTGATTGTACTCATGTGTCTTTTGTACAACTTGCCTTATTGTGAAAGTGTGGTCCATGGTGTTAAATCCTCTGCGAAACCCAGCCTTAGTTTCGCATAGGTTTTAGCACCAGTGGCTGGAATTCGTCAAGCTGTGTGGTGAGGCGATTCGTCAACACTCTTGAGAATAACTTGTAAATTATCCTTATCGGTCCACATCTTTTTATAGGCCTCTTCCAATGAATGCCAATATTATATTACATTATCTCCTCTACTATAGTTTATATACTATAAAGTTGTACAAATTGACGTGCCGATTTCACTTATTTACATCTCGATACATCATTCACATATACGTAATTTAAGTCATTTCATATGTTGATTGCTCCAAACCGTTACGAAATGAGAGTAAACATTAAATTCCAACATCGGAATTTACACGAAGCAGATTTATATCCAGCCCCAGATAAATCAGTATCCTTATTCAGCGAACGAAACTTTTTAATGATTTTGAAAGGGGATATTTAAATTAATTAATGCCTAGATTTCATTGCGATATTTGAGAACATTGTATGTAAACTGATAGTACAATTATGTAGCTGCGCTCCCTATTGCAACTTTTTAGCCTTTATGCTTTATTTTATTTATTTTTTTAAACCCAGATTAAACATTTTTTTACATCCTTTTCTACAAGTGTATGTTTACTATATCGGAATGTAAACCCAATTAAAGGCAAGCCCATTACACATTCACGAGCTAATCCTAGGTATCAACTTAGCTTGGGAGACCATGGCCTATTTTTGTGAGGCTGTCATGTACCATAAGGAGCGAGTGAGAGAGGAGAGGCGCCTCATAGAAGGAAGAGCGTCAAAGGCGCAACGAGCTACTTATGCTCTAACAGTGACCAGGGGTCAGACTGGGAACCCATTCTACACTAGTCCCCTCCGTAACAGCCCACACCAGTTCCCTAATGGAGGAGGAGTCTAGTCTTTAATAAGGTAGTAGATAGTCATCAAGGTGCCCTTGGCGTTGCTGGTAGATCCGCGGCGCATCAATTTAGGTGGCCGACAGCACCCGTAGGGCTTATGTCGGTATCCGGCATAGCTGCGAGTCCCACGCACCCTTCGGATCCCATACAGGACCGGTGGCAGTGCGTAAAGCATTTTGCTGCATAATAAAAGAAGTGTTATTTTAGATATACACTTTACAGATAAATTATGGTCATGTATATATAGTTTAATAATATAATACATTGCGCTCTGCAGCTTAGCAAATCTTGGTTTCCGTTGCCGAGATACTTACCACTTCAAGTCTAATGAAGTGAAACCCCTTCTCCAATATGTAGTGCTATACTGCGTAGGAGGAGTTAGTGCCATGCATGGTGCATGACACTACATCCTCCTATGCAATAGAATTGGCTGGCACGACCGAGGATGTACCTCTCGCTCACTTAACATCGCTCTATAGTGACATCTTCAGTGTCGCGTTTCGTTGCGTTTTGTGAGTAGCTGGAGGCCCATTGGCGGGCGAAGGATCGCAACGCGTCGGCATTGTAATTCTGTGGATGTTCATGGGCGTCGGTTGACGTAAAAAGGCTCCGATTTCTCGTCTATCCCGTATTCTATAAAAAAATGTCTCGTACTTATAATATCATATGCGTACAGAGATTTCCACAAGTGCCATCATTTAGGAAATTTGCCCACCACCGTCCCGTTCGTCACCACTCTATAAGCTCTTCACTTTGAAAGCGCTAAATAACAAAATTTTTATCATTCACGAAGGTCAGATGTTATAGCAATCGCTCACATGAGGACCGTCGTGAAGTCATTTCTTTAATGGCTATGATGTCAGATACGTTTGTTACCAAAGGGTAAACCAATATAATAATAATTTCAGGAAGAGGATGTGCCATAATGCATTCCAACACAATTGAGCCGACTCAAACAGTGAGGTACACACTCTCATGATACCGCTGTAAGGTAACATTTACAGTGTCGGATTTCGTGCGGTTTGTAAATAGCCGAATTTCATCGTCGGAAAGGATGAGGCGTCGACATAGTAATTATGCAGATGTACAAGGGCGTCGGTAGTCGTAAAAAGGTTCTAACTGGTCGTTGGGTCCTCTACGCACGCAAAAGTAAGTAAAAATTAAGGCGAATTAATTCGAATTGCCAACCCTTTAAAATAAAATAAAAATATTAACAGATATTTTTGAACATTGATTCCATTTAGCCTTGGCAATAAATTCTGTGCACCATACCCACACTGGGCATAAAAATTATTACAGAACGGTATAAATTATGTACCTAAATAAAGTTAATAGCTGTTGTAAGGGAAAAAAGAGAAAAAGTTTTTGAAAAATTTTATTCTTATTCATCAATCGACATGTTAACATGTACTTAAATTTATTTCTTCTATTACATTTAAGAAGAAAGGAATTGTGCGAATCTGTTATCTCAATTATAATCTTCTTTAACAGTCTTATATTTTAATATCAACTGCATCAACAGAAATATATCCATTTTTATTGTAAATAATGTTTAGATATTAATCTAACATGTTATAAAACAAAGTTTCCAAATTCTGTCTGACTGATTGTGATCGTTTCACTGAATATCTATTTATCAGATTTTCATACTGGTCTCACCAATGGTTAGAACGATACTCGTGGATAGTTTAATTTGTTAAGGTATAATTTGTTTAGATTAAGCCCCTGCGAGTGAAGCTGGGGCGGATAGTTAGCTAGAAATAAAATTTTGTTGTTGTGAAACTAGCAAAATGTTCGGTACAAATAAGCTATTTCATAAAAAAAGTGTATTTTTTCTGAATGTAACAAAATTACAAAAGCCTATTACGAAAGTGTTGTAGTTAATACAACTAATATAATTTCTGATTAAAACACTATACATAAATTTGCTTATTATAATTATATTATTTTTAACTATATATGTACATATAATTTGTAAAGTATAATATAAGTCTAATGAACTGCAAGTGTTCTTACAAATGACGTCGAAAATATAGACCCGGACCAGCTGGCCCACATAGTATAATAATATGTTTGGCTATGTACCATACAAACTAATCTTACAAGAACCAATTTACATAGGGTCATTTACTAACTCCGAATTTCATAAGTAGCCTAACGCCGATTGCGATTAATTCAAAGTGTTCGTGTGTGAATATAAAAGTATGAGATCAAACATGACATATGGAAAAGTATGACATTAGATCTTTTCCAAGTCAGCGTTAACTTGTCTCAGTAATTTAGAGTTCAGAGTGTAAATTCAGAGTCAGTCACTGAGCCTGCTTAAGTCCGCTTTCAGTTACAGTTTACATGTACTGATCGATACCGAAATAGTGTACAATGTTGGTAGCACTGTCGAATGTCACTTTTGGGAGTCATCGCATTAAAGTCACTTCAGTGTCACTTGAACTTCTAGAGCTCTCCTTTATGACATCGAGTTCTCTATTTGAAAGTGAAGAGTTTCTAGAAAATTTATTGGCACAATAATCACTTTTCTCATCGAAACACTCATTACCACTTAATTGATAGTCCTTAGTTTCATCAGAATCATCTTCACCCATATCATTTACTTCAACTTCTAATAAATTATCATTTATATTTTCATTCAAGTTATACATTCCAAAACTTTTATCATGACTAAGACTACGTATTCTGTCTAAATTATGTTCAATATTATGCGCATGTTCATTATCTCCACAAATAGAGTCATTAAATTTCCACTTTATATTTGAATTGAAATTTTCCATACCTGGATATATTCCTACACTACTACTTCTATGCCCGAAAACCGGACAGTTTCGGAATTCTCACAAATCCGGGTGTCTTCCATTGCAAATTTTGTTAAAGTTGCCTTCATCTAGACTTAAGTTGGACCGAGAGCGACCGCATTCTAAATCTAAGCCTGGCCTAAACAGGCATAAATCGGAATTTTTCATTCGACATTGTCTAGAACATGATTCGATTTGGAACGCTGTTCTGTCTAATTGTCTATGGTCCGTAGGTATATATCCATCATAGAGTCGTGGGTTATGTTTGCAGGTTCCAGCGTGGTAGCCTTTGAATGAGCCGGTACAATGCAAGCCATCTCTGTGGCAATTTTTTTGTATGGCATGAAGTGAGGTGGATGAAACGGTACGTTCTAAAATTTCACCCCAAAACTTTTCCCCTAGTCCTTCAAACTCTCCTTTTGAATGCAAACCGTCTGAGGTAATTGAGGACCCGCAACACCCTGCGCCTTTTTCATATACAGAAAATGATTTTGCTCTCTTGCAACAAACCTTCAAATAAAAACAATATTTATACTAAATAGGAAATATTAGATATTATATTAAACTTACAAATACTCAAATTGAAAGGCGCACTTACATAAAATTGGACCAATTCTTTGCTAATTCTTCGAAAGTGACTATTCAGAAGCCAATAAAGGAATGGATTCCAAAAGCTGTTACTCAAAGCTAGCCACGTAACAATAAAATCCAATATCGGTGGAACCTGTAAAAATATAATCAAAGTAAAGAAAACATGCTGACAAAATGTATCGTTAATACCTAGTTTAGACATTTTTATTACCTTACAACCAGTGCATGCAGCTACTACTTCCTGAATTGTAGCTGGTGTTACCATAACAATAAACCCTAAAGAAATAGCGGCCATAGTTCTAGACGTGCTTACACTATGTGGTCGAACATAACGTTGAACTTGCTGAAAATATTTTTAGTGTTTTGTAGGTATTAATGATATATTTAAAATATGATTATGTAAGGAATATTTATGTAAATGAGCATGAATAAGAAGACGGAAAATATATGACGAGCACCACCGGTCACTGGCTACAGGCCACCGGACTCCCACAAAATGCACGTAACGAGACAACATAGCTCTCACTTCACGCTAGATTTACGGTCATCGAGTTTACGGTATTGAATGCATGCCCAATTGAGCTGCCAAAAATAATTCCATATTTTATCCACAGATAAACATAGAACTATGGAGAAAAAACATTTAAACATATAAATCTTAAGATAAAAGCTATTAAATATATCCTTACCGCGCTTTCAATTTCATTGTGAATAATCTTTGTACAGGGCAGCGGTATACCATTAGGCCTTGGATCTTGATCGCTTTTAGTTTTGGTCTTACTCACGTGAAATCCCGACCCGTAGCAGTACATGAGTGCCATTGTTGTGGGGAAGTAGTAGGCACAACAAGCGAGTATTCTTGAAAGAATAAAGTCATTTCACATTTTTATTTCCTATAAAAATAGTACACTCTCTGGGCTTAAATGTAATAATTGCTTGCGAGCTGTAATTTTGAAAACCAGTAAGCACTCAGAGTTTGAAATTTGAACCCAATTATTAAAGGAGCCATATGACTTCTAACACAGGATAGACCTTCTCGTGTATAAGAAAAACTAAATATGATACGCCATAAATTGTCTGTACATGAATGGTCTTCAATTCTTAAAAAAGGATACGTTTCCTTTTCTTTTCGTATTAGTTTTATAGATACCAAGTGCACCTCAAAATCAAATTAAATATAGTGATCAGATGATAATATTGCTAAGAAGGATCTAACATATATAAAGAATGTCTCTCACTCTTCCTATCACGGTTCCAGTCTGGTCGTTGCTTTACTTATATTTTCATTTATTTACCGACCGATTATTGTGACAAATCATTTCTTCAAAATTACAGACCAATTTCACTTTTTAGCCATATTTACAAGTTATTTTCAAGAGTCTTGACGAATCGTTTCACCACAAAGCTCGACGAATTCCAGCCATCTGAGCAGGCTGGCTTTCGCAGAGGGTTTATCACCATGGACCACATTTCCACCATAAGCTAAGTTGTACAGAAGACTCATAATTACAATCAGCCGCTGTGCCTTTCTAGGTCGATGTCAGGTGGATTGGCGATACGTCGAAGTGCTGGGAGCATCGTAAGGTGCTGCTTTTATGTCCGTTTCGATTCCGGGAGGTTAAACAAGGCCAATGTAATTGCATCGAAGTGTGCAACAGGGTGATATTATTTCCCTGAAACCGTTCACTAATGCTTTGGAGACTTTAAACTGGGCAAAATGCGGCATAAATAAGTATTAACTGAGAGTACCTCACACATCTTCGTTTCGCCGACGATATCGTTTTCTTGGCCGAATCGTTGGGAGAGCTTGCATGAAATGTTGCACAGCCTAAATGAATCCTCTCGATGTCTTAGGATAAACTTGGACAAGACAAAGGTCATGTTCAACGAAAACGTTCTCCCTAGGCCGGTCAACGTTGATGGTGCTACTCTCAAAGGCGTAGACGAATGCGTCTACCTCGGGCAACTATTACAATTAGATAGACATAACTTTGAGTACGAAGCCTATAGAAGGAATCAGTATGGTTGGGTAGCATTCCGGAAGCTTCGTCACATTTTCACGTCGCCTATGTCGCAGAGCTTGAATAGCAAAGTCTTCAATCAATGCGTTCTCCCCGTGACGACCAACGAGGCCGAAACATGTCCTCTTAATTAAGGACTGTTCCGCAAGTTTGATCAACGGACTATTGATTGTGCTACGTTGGGCGTTTCTCTGTCCGACAGAATTCTTAAAGAAGTCATAAGGTAGAAAAATAAGGTATCTGATATCATGCGTCGTATAAGCTCACTGAAGTGGCAATGGGCTGATCACATACTCAGAGGAACAGATGGCAGATGGGCTAGCAAGGTACTGGAGTGGAGACCGCGTTTAGGTAAACGAGGTGTTGGTCGACCGCACAGCAGGTGGGAAGACGATCTCCACGCAGAAGCCAGTCCGGGATGGATGCGAGCATGAGGAGATCAATCGTCTTGGCGTTCATTGAAGGAGACCTATGTCCAGCAGTGGACCGGTAAGGACTGATAATGATGATGATTATGATGATTTGCCGATCAACCTGGATCATAAATAATGTCGTCCTAGCTGAATTTCGGCTACAGCGGCCATCTCTATTGAGAGAGCCATCTGCGCGGGCATGTTATGGTGCACAAGTGTTTGCGCTGACACAAGTGCACTCCCTACTCCTTCATCCTCCTATTAAGATGGGACGGCAATCCGACACGACCGGGGAGAAATGAGGCGCATGACCTCCGGAGAATTATTAGAATATTAAAAAATCGTAATAGCATTTTTTGTATGGTCCGACCCGGTATTCGAACCCGGGACCTCACGTCTGTGGCTGAACATGCTTACGACTAGACCACGAGGCCCACGAGTATCACAAATACAACACATACAATATACAAAATATTACGCATACGATCTTATATACCTAGTCTTGTCTTAGATGTTGTAAGATTTTTTTTTAATTGCAAAGAACATATATTACTTTTATATTGTGTAAGTTTACGTTGCAGATAGGAAGGAGTGACTGAACAAATATTTTTGTGAAAAAGTTATCAAAACATCGGCACAAGTGTATCAAGATACCATTCTTGAGTAGGTAGTTAAGCCCCTTAATACCACCATGTTTAATAACCAAGCATGGTCATCCGTGTAAGACTCGGGACCAGATCACAAAGCTCGATCCACCCAATCTTGGTAAAAACCAACGTTCCGAACTTGATCAAAGCCGAAGACCACCCTTCATCTAGTCACGACCTTAATCCGCTGGATTATGAGTTATATTCAGTTTAAGATCGTATGACCTGTTATAAACGCCATGATAATTTGGAGTCCCTAAAACAATCCATATGATTGGCAGTTAAGAATTTCCCTATACAAGGGGTGCTTCTACTGATAACCGACCTTAACGTTCTTTTGCAGACAATGGAGAACACTTCGAATAAGCTTATCATTTTAAATAGGTTTTTATTTATATGTCAAACTAACACAGTAAAAGTATGAAATATTATTTGAAGTTAAAGAAAATTATTGACGTTTTAGAAGCAACCATGGTCGTGCGTGGTATAGCTTCTGAATGGTCGGGCTAATCAAATAGACCACGATAGAATTCGTAAAAGTAGTTTTATTGTTATGAGTAACATTCGCGTAAACTTAAGACATCAAAAGATATAATAACGTTTTAGCTCCGTAAACAAGGTAGAACCCAGTCAACTTGGATGAAGCCAATTGAGTGGAGAGACTGTTTTTGTACCCCTCTTCCTTACATTACTCTACTCTTAAAGGGTACTAAAGAGCAGAGGAGAGGGCGCCTTTGAGCAAAATGCAAGGAGCGATTATGGGAACCTCAATACATTGCATACCCATAGATGGTGGGGTAGGTGCGGCCACTATAAAGGTGATGTTGGTATTTTAGATGACTGACGAGCCGGTCCAGGGGCACCTCATGATAGTAGGTATTCGGAACAACCCCGTGGCGTGAGCCTTACACAATACGGCGTGATGCGTTTCCCCGCGTTATAAAAATATCTCTACATACTCAATGAGACTGCATTGTAGACGATGGAGAAATTGACCTTGCAGATATTGATATAGCGATGGCCTTGAATCCAGAAAATTATTGGCCAACAGTCCAAGTGTTCTTCAGGCTACGTGATCGGCCTACTGACCGCTAGACTCTAGACGGGCTGTCTTTAACTTTACATGATACTATCTTCTCTAGATTACTACATACTTATTTTATAGTTAATTTATTCTTTGTATTATTTTATTTTTGCTTTTAAATTTATTTTCTATGTTACTTTATGAGATATTGTTTGGATTTAAGTCTCAAGAGTACTACAATTATACAACAACAACGCAGTTTCTAGCCACATCCGCATTGGGAAAAGCTCCCTGCCCCCTCTGTACCCCATTGGTTACTATAGGAGGCAAGGTATGTTAGAGAGAAGGCCATGCCTTGCCTCCTATAGTTATGACATTATATATGCTATTCTCCTTCCTACTACAGTGTTAATTATAATAAATATAAAATATATAAATTAGGTGATATTACGCCGCATTCATGGAATAAAAGCAGTAATTTATTTATTTTACTCACCTAAAAGCAACTCTACTGTGAAATACATCACAGGCCATTAACCCTGTTGAATTGAAATAGTATCCTGAACGTGGTAAAACCATCATTGCGAATAATGACACCGATAAAATCCAAGTTATGCTTATTACCAATACACATCCCTGAAAACAAATAAATGACATTAATTTACAGACTATTTTTACTAACCTCCACTCTATTTTAAATCTAAAATTCCATTGACACAATAAAGTATTCCTTAATGTATATATCCTAATAATCCATTGAAACAAATGTATGACATAGCATTCTTATATCAGTATTTTCTAGCTACAATTATGTCTCCCCTATACACATTAATAAATTTCATTCATATTTTCTACCTGACTTGTCAGTATGTATGTATACATACATACGCCTGTATGCACAGAAATACAAACATCCATACATACATGTGTAAATGGTTGTGACACATTTTTTAAGTCCCGGAAAAAATCTACTTGACGAATATCGGGGCGGGGCCCGACTGTAAAAAATCTTTTCTTTTTCTTTTTAGTTAGCAGTCGGGTTTTTAGTTCTAGTAATTATTCTTTTTAACTCAATTTGTGCTGCAATAGCTCTTTTTATAAACTCGTATTGTAGGGTGACAGACAAGCATTCGCAGACTTTTGATGAAAGTCATAGACATCTCCATAGTTACTATGGCCATCCTCCTCCCTTCAATGATTGACCGGCATCTCGCAAACTGCACGAAACGCAACAGCACAACAGTTAATTTTTGGGTGATATTATGGTACTTCTCAGGTCATGTCGGCATCATTCGGCTGCAGACAAAATCATACCTTTTTACTCGAATGCCTATGATACGTATTTGGATGTAGCAAATACATGTATCTGTCTATCGCCATGCAAACTAAAATCACCGCGCTCTGCTGACTCACAGCTCCTCTTAAAAGTGCCTGAAAGAAAAGATAACACTTTATTCAAGAACATTAAAACGGAATAAAGAAAGTATAGCAAAGTTCTAGTGGTCGCGTTATACTACGAAGAAGCAACAAAGGATTTTCAAGACAATAAAATAACCAGCCAGTTGACAAAAGAAAGGGTTATAGCGTTGAAAGTTTTGAAGGATTTACAATTTTGCTGCGTCACTAAATAGGTCATTAGCATCAATGAATTACTGTACATAAAAGTTTTATTTGTCTGTTTTGTTTGTTCGAAAATGCCCGGTAACTAAATGTATATTCTTTAAGAAATGCTTTATATTATGTACACGATTTATCAATTTTGATGTCAATTTTAGCGTGACAGTGAAATAACGGAGACACCTTATGGAACATTTATGAATGTTAATTTAGGTCAACGGTTTGGATACCTTGATGTGTAAGTACGCACTACGTTTCTTTAACGCGGGATTTTGTTCCCATACTTCTGTGAGACATGGAAATTGTATGAAGATACACGCGCTTGCGATATAAAAATAGCTCTGAAATAATTTCCCAACCAGATCTGTGTTTCGCTATTGAATGGATTACGCTTCGGCA
>JAFELO010001225.1:0-13110 GCA_017140195.1 Eumaeus atala | reverse complement strand
TGGTTAGCCACATTTGTTCCGCGTTCTATTAATTGCAGCAGTAAAGTTCGCAATGTGTGCTAGTCCTTGGGATAACAATTAGTTCAGGAAGGCAAAGCTTAGAGGCAACCGGACACTCCCTAAAGGAGGAGCAGCCTGGCCCTTTCGCCGGTACCAGCCTATCGCTGAAGGAGTCATGTCGCGTTTAGATCCAGGACGCTACAATTATAGCGGCTCAAGGTAGCCGTAGGGGTTTAGTGGTAGGGAAACCCTAATTTGGAGTCCGATGTACGGCCTAGTAGTGCCACCCAGGTCCCTAGGTATCACGCGTAACTGCGTTAACAAAAGAAAAGGAAGGCAAAGTTCGGCGGCTTGTTTATCAAATATTATTTAATGTCACCAATGGCATAGAGTTTCAGAAATGAGAAGAGTACATAAAGGAGAATTCACTAGTATTTTAAGTGACTGCAACGGTATAAATGTAGTTATATAAAGCTCTTTGCGATTTTATATCTAAAATAAATCACTAGGCTTTCTATATTAATATAAATGAAAAATCGCAAATATTAGATATATGTTAATTAATATTTTTTTTAATTGTGTATATATCTGTGCTAATAGTTTAGCATTTTTATGTATTTGAACAGATGCATGTTTATTTTAAAATAATTAAACTATTCCAGTACAACTTTTCACATTGATACACTTTTTACAGTCCACAGAAGAACGTAAATCTCTGACCGTAGCGAAGATCACAACAGTATAGCAATACACATGTAACATTCAATCTCAGAAAATCGCGCCAACTCCAACAAGAAGTTTTTATTAAAATCAACTTTACTCATTTCCCTGTCGCCTTTTGTTTAAATAATGTTTACGAACACTTTGCATCTGCGCCTAGTTATAAACGAATTTTGTAACACTTGGAAAGTTTCCATAAACAAGTACGTAGGTACATAATTACTACATTATTACAATGTTCTTTTACTGAAAAGCTTTTAGTATAACTTTGAGAAAATAATTATATAATAGAAAACAAATCGAATTATTTTCATAGAGATAATGTGGATAGAGAAGGGACTTCTCTATATCCCCACCATGGTTCAAATCTTGTTGTAGCGGTGGGGCACAGTAGCCTGTGGTGATCCGAGACACACAGACGAGAGAGCGAAGCCAATTTAACCGAAGAGGTGGAGGCTCTTTGTACCCTTCTTATAAGAAGAGGAGAATAAGGAGCAGGACGAGGAGCCGCCCTTTGCATCCTTCTTATAAGAAAAGGGGCCAAAATAGCAAAAGGAGGCGGTGCCTTTGTGTACGGGGCAAGGGGCTAGGATGGGAACCTCACCCCATTGCACTGTCCCAATGTGGGTCCCGCATCACAGATCAACCCCATATGTGGAGGTGGCGTCGGTCCCTTCGGGGGCTGACTAGTCACGGAGATGCCCTGATGTTTAGTTGGTCCTGTGCACATCACCAAAGGCGGTGGTTTTGTTTTTGGCACTATAATGTGCCCGCGAACCCCACACAGCACTGGACCCACGGCTGGTGAAGGAATTTTAATAATAACAAATAAATAAATAACACATTCTTTTTCTTATATTCAGATTATAGAGATAATCTTTCTCTGTCTCTCTGTGTCTCTGAGCACTGCGCATGCACATCTTTTACATTAAGCTAAATCAATATTAAATAACAAAGTGTTGCCAGTTACATAAATACGTTTATAACAAAAAGACTGTACATATCCTTTACATTAAGCTAAATCAATATTAAATAACAAAGTGTTGCCAGTTACATAAATACGTTTATAACAAAAAGACTGTACATATCTTTTACATTAAGCTAAATCAATATTAAATAACAAAGTGTTGCCAGTTACATAAATACGTTTATAACAAAAAGACTGTACATATCCTTTACATTAAGCTAAATCAATATTAAATAACAAAGTGTTGCCAGTTACATAAATACGTTTATAACAAAAAGACTGTACATGTATTAGTTTCGCTCTAATTGATACAGAATAATAATCTCACAACTTTAGAATGCCTAAACTGAATATGATAATAATTGTATTTCTGCAATTGTGACAGGACGACGTTTGTCGAGACAGCAAGTCATGTTATAAAACTTAAAGGACAATGAAAATTGTAGAAACCTAAATCCTATTATATCAATCCTAATTTCTTTGGAACTGTATTTTAACTTGTACACACAGTATTCGTATAAAACGAAGTATTCCCGTGTATATCTAATGCGACGCAACATTCTTGGGACATATCAAGTGTACAGCCCCGAGTACTGCGCGAATGAATAAATAAATACCTAAATTTAAACGTCGTAAGGATGTAACATTGCTCCTTGTCATGTTGGTGTCTGCACTCAGTTGGGATTTCTCTATGAATATGTAAGTTCATATTCATTATGTACACACGTACTCTTGAAATGCATGTAAATATCATCTTATTAATATCACTAAAGTTTAATAAGCCCCTTATTAAACTTCAGTGATTTTCCCTATAATTATGTATTAACAAAACTTTATATCATTTATTGAGTCAAAATTATATTAACATTATAATAATATAGAATTGATGTTTCACTGTTAGATAGGTTATAACATTTCATTGAAATAAATCGACAATGCATTGACAAAAACGATTATCACAAAATACATTTCTTTATTTTTGCGATTTTCAACTTCCATATAGCAGTGGACTTCGTCCGGCTGATGATGATGTTGATGACTACCTGACACATCTCTGTCATCATTACATTTATGTCACCAACACACAATATGACGCAATGTCCAAGGTAAAATTTCCAACAAATTGTAGTAAGATACCAACTAATAAAATAGTATATTTTTATTTTAGGAGACATACCTGAATTTGGCAAAATATTTCTCCATACGGCCAGCACTTGTACAACGCTGGCAGTAGCGCTACAGGCGCTATTAAAATTCCGGTAAATAGGTCGTTCAGTGCTAAAGAAGTCAATAGATATCGTGGCTGCAAAGAAAAAGGAAATGAAAATCCTCGCATACGTTGGTTTTTATAGCACACTGCTTGGAAATGATTCCTGCGTTATATGTAAAGAAATTGTATATTTAAATTTAGAGTTCTTAAATGTAGGCCACACTTTTTATGTTTAGTTTTGTTAAGTATAATAATAATAATATCTAAACGGTCGTCTTGGCGTTAATTGAAAGAGATCTATGTCCAGCAGTGGACCGGGAAGGGTTGGTAACGATGTTGATTATGATGATGAAGTGTAATAAAAAGATTAGGAATGGATGGTACACCATTGTGTCGTTTCTTTTAGTTTAGCTATGCAAAATTATGTCTAGCCACAAAATTATTCAAATAAAATAAACTAACTCACTGCAGTTTAAGAAAGAATTATGTACAATTATAATCGGCAAAGTTTGAAATCCTTATGAAAGAATATTTTTTTTTTAAATTGTAAACAAGTCAAGAATATAAATGAATGGGAGTCAGTGATTGGAGAATTTAATTTCTATTCTCTGAATGTGGGACTATTACAGACAACCTTATCTAGTCCCAAGGCGGAATAAGTTCATGGCAATGAGATTATGAAATTCGGTGTGAAATCTTATTCGCGAGTCTCCGATTATTCACGCCCTTCTTGTTACATAAAATATGTTCTTTGTTTAAAATGTGTTTAGGTGGAAAACTTCTCTGACTATCATGGTTGAGAATAAACGTATCCATACCATTGTTAACCAAAAAAAAGAGTTCAGTTATATTTCTTCAAAACTATCATAGTAAGAGATAACGCCACTCTGCATTGCAGACAAGTTGGGCCGCTCGACCGGGGAGATACCTCTCGCTTACTCGATGCCGCCTTATAGTGAGAGATACGCTATCGCGTTTCATGCGGTTTTTGAGTAGCCAGTGGCCCTTTTGAGTGAAGGAAGGCAAAGCATCTGCAAGACAATAATATGGAGTTCCATGTTTGCTCCTCTATTTTATAAAAATATAATTGATAAAAAAATCATAACAAACATTTACAAACAGTAAAAGTACATGAATCCATCTTAAAACTAACTATATGATTCGGAAACCGAACTGTTCATAAATCATCAATTTGGTTTTGTCTGCTATTGGCGTGCAGTTTCTCTATTAATAATTTATGATTTATAATGTCAAATACGTGGATAAAATATGTGTACGCCGTATCCGAGTATATGTCGCGGTAGAATTATCCCAACATTTGGAATGTTGACATAATATTGTATAACTCTAGTAACGGATGTTAACAACTTCGTATTTAAATTTAGAACATATTCGATCATCATTACTTAAAAGAAAAGAAACAATGTTAGTAATTTTTACTCTTTATTTTGATATCAGCCCTTTACATTTTTTTAGTTATTCGCTCAATAACCTAATGAAATATTTATGGACGAATAAATAGCTAGGATGTAAGGCAGTATTTTAATCCTAAACTTAGTTCGTGTTTTAATTTAAGTTTACCTACAAATTTTGTTCCAGCGGAGCTTCGATCATAATTATGAGAGTATTTTTGCTTTTATCTACACCAATAATATAATATTAAGTTATAATATCAAACTGAAGAGTTTATTTGTTTGTTTGTTGGAATGCGATAATCTTTAAGAGGTATCATGCATCGGAGGAGGTAGTGGCAGGCATGATGCACGACACTATGTGTCCTCCTATGCAACGGAATTCGGCCGGCACGTCCGGGGATGTACATCCCGCTAACTTGATACCGCCGTCAAGTGAAAGTTACGGTGTCGCGTTTTGTGCGGCTTGTGAGTATCCGGTGGCTCACCTCATCATCAAGGAGAATTAAAAATCATCAATAAAAAAAACCAATAGTCCATTGATCGAGGAACGCTATATACCATGACGCTACGAGTAACAGGAGCTGAGTAAAAATACTATTATCATTTACTTTATACAAAATGTTATTCCGTATTACGTAAGATGTAGAAGATTTATTACTTTAATTACCTACATTCGTATTCTGGGTTGCTTCATGAATGACACCTATTGAATATTCAAAACGCATGTTGGCTGGCTTAGTCGAAGTTATGAATTATTTGTTTGACATGAGCACGAATATGATTTAAATATATGCCCTATCAAATTATTAAATGAATACAAAAATAAGTCTTATATAAATGAGTTTCGACGTTAGTTCAGGCATATTTTGAACAACTATAAAACAGAGTGAAACTGCATTATGTCATGAAAATGTATTGGTCGTTTCCATTTGATTCAGGATTAGAACCGATCGACTAATCACTTAATAAGCTTTAGACAACTCCGACTAGGCTAGTCAGTGATATAGTAGTAACATCAACAATATTGCTAAAATACTTATTATAGTTATAGTAGCTTGTTTATATATCTTACAATGCATAACATACAGCATACGCTATATTGTAGATTTACAAAAAAAAATATCTGCTATTTTTATGGTATTATATTTTATAGGGCAAACAGGGGAGCGGTGCTCTTAATAACTGTAGAAAGGCATCCTCACCATTGTCATGCCGACGCACTACCCACCTTTCAACTCCCCAGTAGGCTACTCGCTAATCACTTACCGCCTAAAGTGCGACAACATTGCTTTGCGGCTGTATTTGAAAGAAATACATTTGAACTCTTTGTCACTCCCTTTTACTGAATTCGTTTACTTATTTGTAGGAAATTATCAATTATAATCAGGCGCATTGACCGATTGACATCAAATAATTGGAAAAATCCACAGCTTTTACTGTTTAACATACGATTTTACATAGAGGTAATGTAATAGATAACCTCCATATTTATTTTTGTGTATGTATCTGAAGCTAAACAGGTAAAACGGTCAGTTTAATATAATTTATGTTAATAGAAAAAAACTTCCTTTTTACGTGATGATGATAATTTTTTTTCTATATAATAGGGGAGCAAAATCGGAGCCTTTTTACGAGTACCGACGCCCATGAATATCCACATAATTACTATGCCGATGCGTTACCCTCCTTCACCGCCCCAATGGGACATTGGCTACTCACGAACTGCACGAAAAGCGACATCGTAGATGTCACTTTACGGCTGTATCAAGTGAGCGAGAGGTACCTCCTCGGTCGTGCCGGCCCAATTCCGTTGCACAGGGCCAATTCCGTTGCAACCATTAAAAATCGAAGTCGAATACGGTCATAATTGTAAATTGAAAAATAAGTAATTGTGGAAAAAGAATATAAAGTTTGATTATTTTTTCAGGTGTTGCGATGAATTTCCATCAAGAAGTGACTATACATTCAATCTATTAATAAATATTGGAAATGCTAAAAAAGTGCAATTTTATTCAAAAATTTTCACGAATTTCCTGTAAACTTATTTCTTAAACAATTTATGTACATAGCATAAAATTTAAATACTAAATTGATATATTTTAGAGATGAAAACTATACATTTTATTTTTACTTACATAACCAAATATGGACTATTGTCTGAAATAAACGTTATTATTATTATCATTAACCCCTTCAGACCTGGCGTACACAAATGTACACATAAAATATTAAAAAAAAAATTGGTATTTATTTCGCTAAAAGTGCAATTGAGAACGCTTGTGTTCATATGTCCACATTATAAACTACAAAAATGTATACTATTAACGCCATCTCTTGGCATTCTTTGTGACTTTTTCGACATTGTTTGATCAGTGGCTGACCGAAGTTGGAGCTCTGTAGGTAAGCCCGTCATTTTTATGTCTAAAAAGTAGGAAATAGCTAAATATACGCACTGCAAAAATATGAATTGATGTGTTATATTCCTAAGGTCATAATTAACATATAATTTGAGTTTATTATTCTATTGTATCAATTATCGCAATTTTTATATTTGTACCCAAATGTACACATCAGGCCTAAACGATGTATTTACGATTGCTGAAGTATTCTAGCTGTATTTGCAAAATCTATTTTGAATATGTTTGTAACTATATTATTATTGTGGTTGTTGTTGATGCTATATAAAATATATGTTGTATGTAGAGATATTTTTTTTTTTTACATTTTCAGATAAAAAAAAACCTGTCTGTCTGATGACGAAGAGCCGTTTAGATTTACATCTGAAAGAGAGTTGCAGTTTGTCACCATCGCTACTAAGCGATAAAGACATGAATAAAAAGCCTCGAGTATTCTCTCAAGAAATAAGTAGTTTTGACGAAGATGTAACTGTGGTCAAGTGGCTGGATAATAAGATTACCCATCTTGCTTCTAATTTTGTTGGTATTGGTGAAAAAGACTTTGCCAAGAGGTGGTGTAAGAAAGACAAGAAATTTATTGACGTTGAACGTCCCGAAGTGGTCAGGAAATACAATCACGCAATGGGAGGAGTTGACCTTTTAGATCAATGTATGAGCTACTACAGAACCTTCATAAAATCAAAAAAGTGGACTCTTCGGATGATATTTCATGCTTCTGATTTAGCTGTAGTGTAGGCGTATCGAGAATACCAAACTGACAATGCGTTGCTAAACATAGCAAAGAATAAACAACTCACGTTGCTTCACTTTCGTCATTATCATCGGTAAAAGAGGACGGCCCAGTGGCAGTAGCCCAATAACACAAATTGTTCCCAGAAGACCAGGAGAGTTTCGCCCTGTAGCGGATATAGCAAGAGACGGTGTTGGGCATTCCCCTGCGCATGATGATGGGACACGATGCAAAATGGTCGGATGCAAGGGAAGAACCGGGATTAAATGTATACATTTTATAAAATGCAAAGTTCACCTTTGCCTTACCAAAGATAAAAACTGTTTCTTAGCATTTCATACGTAAACTTATGAAATATGCTTTTTGAATGGGTCGAATGACTGATTTACCCATGTGCCAATTAGTTGCCTATCCCAAAGAAGAAATCTTTTTTGCTAATAATTACAAGAATTGTACTTAAGTTTTGTTAATTTTATATTTCCTAGTAAAAACATTGATAAATTAAACTTTTTATGATTCCAATGAAACCTCTTAAACAGTAGTCTGAGCATTACGTAAGACGGATGTGCACAAAGAAAAACTATTTTTTCTGAAAAACCTGACAACCAGGTTTTTTTCATAATTTTTTCCTTAGTATTTTTATTCTACTCTAGCTACAATTTTTTTTTTTTTAGATTCAATGGACACAAAAAAATAATTCTGGTCTGAAAGGGTTAATACTTCGAACTATAAGTCAAAATATCGATGTTTCGAAATCGATATTGTAAAATAAATCAGCTTCAATGATACAACATCGCTAGTATAGGAGAACGAAACTTTATGAAAGATGTTTTTTCAATTGTGTTAGATTCACGCTTCAAAATATTGATTTTTGAAGATGCCACGGCTCACTTGGCAGCAGATTGTGAAAATTATTATTTTTAAAGTGGATTAGGTATACTAAGGTATAATTAAAACTTATTTTGTAATAAAGTAACCTACTTTGTGATTAAATTGTGTTCTACTCCCAATTTCTTGCTACAATATAGTCTGTGCCAGACAAAATCCATATCCAGTCTATGCCTGAATATCGATATTTTTTATTGGGTTTTGGGGGACAAATGAGCAATCGGAGCCTTTCGACGACTACGGACGCCCATGAACTTCAGCATAATTATGCCGATGCGTTGCCTTCCTTCTCATCTCCCCCAATGGGTCATTAAAAATTATGATACACTCAATATATATATACAAGGCGACTAAAAATCAAGATTATCTGTGTTTTCAACACAAGATCCAGAAGTCTAGAAATACATCGATAGACGGTCAATATTCTCAACATCGATTGTACAATTTGACAAACATCCATATTTTAAAATGGACGCATAATGATGTCTTAAGTTTACGCGAATATTATTCATTACAATAAAACTACTTTCATGGATTTTATCCCAGTTTATTTAATTATTTAAATAGCCCGACGTTTCAGAAGCTTTACAGCAACCATGGTCACGGGTGGACGGGTCAGTCCAGGCTAGTTGCATAATTAAATAAACCGCGATAAAATCCGTGAAAGTTGTTTTATTGTAATTGACCCATAACATAATACATAGCTAGATGTAGACAATCAATTATATTAAATGTACCAATTACCTGATTATCAATATACTTGATGTACCTTCTGTTATTCAGCACACAAATTAGCACCAGATTCCCGAACACAATGCACATAGACATGGCAAATATAAATAATGCTTTCAATATGTCTGTTGTTGCCGGGAACGAGGAGGGCCAACCTTTACCATTGAGCCAACACGAGCTGTTGGATAGAGATGGCGCCACTAGCAATGCGCCTTTAGTCGAGTCGAACATAGTTTGCGCATGCAAACAGCAGCGCTCCCTCCTTTTGTATAAGGCATTTAGATATTACGCACAGTATTGCAGTCGCTTTAACTTTTGCGTTCCTATTACATATGTCTTGGATACATTCTGGAAATTTGGTACAGAGTCATCGTTAGATTTCGACGGTACTCGTTTAACTCGACCACATTTCTTCATGACATATCTGCAACAAAGAAAGGAATATATAATTAAGATACTGGCAAACGTATATAATTATGAAATCATCTTCGGTTGACTGTTTCTGAGAGCTTACTTTTCATGGAATATAAAACAAACGAACAATTAGAGCTACCCTCACATCTTCAAAATTAATATGTACACGTGTTGACCTCCTTTCTTCCTCCCATTCGATAGGTTATTACACGAAATTGGCAGCATAGGTATAGTTGTAGCTAGTGGGCACAAATACTGTTACAATTAAAAATAAAAAATATTATGTTTGAATTTGGAATTTTTATTTTTGTTCATTATTTTCTCATTTTGGCACCAAGGCGTGCAATATTTTTCGATATTAAAATGGAGTGGGGCGATAAAGAGAATAGAAGCGCAGCGATTGCATTACACAAAGTAGATATGAAGCCAAATGCTAATTTTAAAACTCACACACACTTGGTGTATGTCAAATGTCACAAACATTTGACATACACCAACTGCTATTTGTGGGTACAATGAGAGTTCCTCTGTATGTGACAGAGAAAAATCTATCATAAGTGGCCGTAACCTTTTCGAAGACTATATCCACTGGAACCAACGGCGATCCCGTCGAATAAGCTTTTATATTTTTAATTGTTTTATTTTTGTGTATTAAACTAACACCGTAAAATAATAAATGTTTTTTGCAATTAAAAAAAATATTTTTTTGTATTTGATACAATATTTACGATAAGAAGTAGTTTGCAGTAGTAACATTTCACTAACGTTTAAAAAAAGATGTGCAAATAACACTTGTAACGCTGATTCTTCTCATCTGACGCATACTGACTTGCTGGTATATATGGCTAACTCATATACCAATACAGAACTTCGGCAATGAACGAATTATCAGAATCATTTGGTTTTCTCTTGCTCCACATGTCTTGGCAAATGCGATAAATCTGACTAAAACAACTAAAATAATAAATAACACGCGCATTACCGTAGAAGTGCGATTAAGTGTGAGATCTTGTAAATACTCACTGGCCAGTAGGCCAGTTCCGCTATTACCCAGCAGAGTAATAACAGACCTGTTATTTTTACTGTCTAAGCGATTTTCTTTTAAAACGTAGATTGGGATGTTCGGTTAAGTATCACTGAATGTGACCGTAAATGCTTCGTTGCGTTTATGATATATAGCCATTGATTTAAAGCCTTAAAATACTTTTGTTATAGAAGTTATTGTATGGCAAAGACTAACTGGATAAGCTATAATATGCGTGCACAAGTGTGGCATTCTTCCTTCTAATTCTCTTATTCCCAAATGGACTGGTTGATAGGTGAAAACGGCGTCATATAAAATGATAATTATATAGGTACATAAACTATATGAGGATTGATATGTGTATAATATTAATGCGGAGAAGGCAAGGAATAGATCGGCAGGTTCATATTTCACTTCTTCACGATCATACTTCTACCTATTAGGCGTTAAAATGTGTTGTTGTTGTTGTTCCAATGTTGGAAGAATAACTACATTCTGTCGGAGTGGGATGGCAGTCCCAAGTTATCAGAAGAAACCAGGTGCACGATCGACTCCATGACGTGCACTCCGACTCACACGGGACTTGGACTCGATACTTCACGATCGTTGTGTCCGCGCTTTCGTCCTCGTAATGAGAAGTATCCCAAGGGCACCATTCATTTTTTGCGAGATAGATAGTATTTGATGTTATTCCATTTTTATCTATCTTTGTCTATCTTGTGTTTGCCAAATCACGACCCATCTGTTCAGTACTTTCAGAAACAATGTGGAAACAAACATACATAAATTCGCGTTTATATTAGCATGACCAAAATTAAATGTTACGAAACCAACAATTTCTGAAACAATCAAGTTTATTACATGCATAATTTTGGTTTTCCAGCGTAATATGTATTGAGTAAGCGTATTTGTTTAAGTCGGTTCGTGACCACGGCTGGTGTAACCCGGTCGAAACTTCGAGCAAGTTATTTACTAAAAATTTGGCCAGTACCTAATTAGTAGTAATAAGTGTTTTAGGTATCGCGTTAAAACCCGTTAGATAATTACAAAATGTGTAACAAACGTGAAAGTCTCAAACAATTAGTAATATGTATTGTTTGCGTGGACAACACAATCTACGAACTCAAAACTATAACGTATCCTACAAACGGTTTGTAAAGCCCGCATTTGCTTAGTCAATATATGATTGTTGTTAACAGTTCGAACACATGTTGGCATGTGCAGTAGCTGTTGCTGGAAACTTCGTCCGTGTTGTAGAAAAGAAGCCACGTGCCAAAAAATAGTATTTCTATAGCTTTTGTAATATTCTGGTAATTATAGCTATATAAATGCGGTTTTTAATTAACCGGTGGCTCATTGGAGTATGTGGTGAGGGAAGGCGTCGTATCCCATATACATTAATCGTGCTCATATTCATGGGCGCCAAATCTTTATTTGTATCAATGCTACAATAAATTAAGATGAGTGCCCGTGACCAAAATTTTCAGCCGTAGATTGTGCCACTGGATACAAGCCCCGAGGTAGATCAAAATACGTGTTGCTGTTATTCTTCAATCTCTATAACCAGTCTAGCATAGGAAGAGATAGAGCCATGTTGTATAGGAGGAGGTAGTGCCGTGCATGGCGCATAACACTACATCCTCCTATGCAACGGAATTGGGCTGGCACGACCGGGGAAGTACATCGCGCTCACTTGATACCGGTGTACAGGGACAACGTAATTTCGTGCTATTTATGAGTATCCGGTGGACCGTTGGGGGGGGGGGATGACAGGAGTACGTAACATACATGTGACTGTCTTTGGGCAGTGAGTAATCATCAAAAGGCACCGATTTTTTTTTTATTTTTTTTTTTTCAGGGGGACCTATTACTGTTGGCGGAGCTGTTGCCCTCGCCCCTACAGTTCGTCGGATCTACGGAAGACATTTTGTCTTCAGGTATTAGGTGGACGAAAGGGGGACAGACCCCCCTCTTTTCCCGCAGATGGGAAGAAGCATACCGGAATTTTTGTGGGCCCCTATACCCTATCGTTATTTATTTTTGGGGCCGAAAAGGGGGAGACGGTCCCTCTCCCCACGCTAGTGGGACGGCGCGCACACGGTGCCGTTTAATTTTACGGGACGTGTATAAGGAGAGTTGAGCTCGTCTTTCGGTTTGGCTTGTCAGAGGAGGCCGGCCTCCTCCCCCACCCACCGACGGATGGGGTCGATTTGCGCTTCAAATCGGCTAGAAGCCGTGATCATATTTTGTTTTTATTATTAGAGCTCTCTAAGATCGCGTTATTTTATTTCTACATACATCTAATCTCACGTCTCACGGATTCGAACCCGGGCTCGTTTCCGTAAGCGGTGTGTGAGTTTGTCATTCTGTCAGTCATCTGTCTTATAGCTGTGTAACTATATGTAAGGTTCAACGCTCGATACGAGCGGTGTATATCGTATTGGTTCTAGCAGGAGGGGAATGCATTTATGCACTGTCAAACCGACCCAAGGGGGCCTGAAGAGTTTGTCGGGTCAGGTCATGTAGCTATAACTACTACCAACTACCGACTAAAACCTGCTATCCGTGGGTTTGCCCTAGTGGCATTTTACTG
>JAFELO010001223.1:123068-141440 GCA_017140195.1 Eumaeus atala | reverse complement strand
GTCATAGTACTCTATATAACACTGCGTCGTAGCACTGAGTTGAATATTATGTCTTAGCACATAGTTGAGCACTGTCTCATTGCGCCTAGTTGAATAGTGTGTCGTAGCACCGGGTTGAACACTATGTCGCTACACTCAGTTTAACATTGTGTCATAGTACTCTATAGAACACTGCGTCGTGGCACTGAGTTATGTCATAGCACATAGTTGAGCACTGTCTCATTGCGCCTAGTTGAATAGTGTGTCGTAGCACCGGGTTGGACACTATGTCGCTACACTCAGTTTAACATTGTGTCATAGTACTCTATATAACACTGCGTCGTAGCACTGAGTTGAATATTATGTCATAGCACATAGTTGAACACTGTCTCATTGCGCCTAGTTGAATAGTGTGTCGTAGCACCGGGTTGAACACTATGTCGCTACACTCAGTTTAACATTGTGTCATAGTACTCTATTCAACACTGACTAGTAGCACTGAGTTAAAAACTATGTCGTAGCACTTAGTTGAAGACTGTGTCACTGCGCCTAATTGAGTACACACACAGCATAGGATTTGGAGGAGTTATGTCTAAAAAGCTTTTAGGAACTGCCCGAGGTCTAATAAAAAGTGCCACTTTTAAGAATTGTTGGGCATCTCTAAGAAATATATTACTACGAAAAGTAGAGGGTCAACCGGCCATAGCTATAAAGTCTTTCAAGAAGGTCAAAGATTTAATTTCCATCTGACTACATTGCCTGGTTAATGCATCTGTTCCGAGAATGTGTTGAATCCGAGAACCAGTTAATTCTTCGCTCGCTCGCGCTTTCGAAAAGGATCACTTTTGAAAAATGATTTTCTTTCTATATGGATTCATTCTTTACATCGCAATTGCATTAGTAGGATATTAATTTAATAGGGTTTACCCTATTAAATTAATATTATCTGTTATGCAATGTGTGTATTAAAGGTGGATATCGATGAGAGAATGTACGAATTTATTATTTACAATTTATTATTTGTTTTTACAATTAGGTATCTAGTGCATTATAAATATTTATTACACAGTAAATCTAATTGATGAGATACATATAGTGTAGATAATTTAAATGCAGTCATGTGCACAGCCAAGTGAAGTGGGAAATTAAAGCTGAAATTATAATGCGCAGCGTTGAGGCACTTGGGTACTTGGTGACCAAAGGCGTCATTGCGTTTTAAAACATTTGATTATTTAATTGTAACATTTTGTAATATAAAAACTATTTTTATTATGCAAGAAATGCTGTTTTGTTCAACAGGATGAATCATCTTTTTTGCCTAATGGACATTTTGCTCGAGCCATCGAAGCGATCGGAGCTCCCCAGATGCACAACGTGACGAGTTGTGGAGTGGGTGCGTTGTGGCACATGCAACACAACACACCCACTCCACAACTCGTCAACAAACCTAAAACACCACACAAAACATAGGCCTAAACTAGGCTTAACCTCTCCACCCTGAACCCCATAGGTCTGGTAGTAGTAGCTCCCCAGCAGCCTAAGACTACGTCAACAAGAAATATTTGTGGTGTCTACTTGTTTACTTTGATCCTTGAAGATGGGCGATAATAATAAGTTGTAACTACAGAAACGCTGGTGTCACGCTTTTAAAAAATAATCATGGTGGTTATATATATATATACATGTGCCTATGCGTGTATCAATGTAATGTGTATATGTATGTATATGGGTACTTAATCTCGCCATAAATACAGCAATAAAAATAAAAAAATATTACATTTGGATTTAGAATCTGTCATTTTTATACAATTGTTCATTGTGTTTTCTCATTTTGACGCCAATATATTGTACAATATTTCGTTATATTAAAATGGAGTGGGTGATAAAGAGAGCCAAACGCAAATTTAGAAACTCTATACACTTGGTTACTACTACTACTATTACCAAGAGTAATAGTATGTTATAATAATATGTTATAAATGAATATAAGTAATTTTTAAGCGTACACATAACTGTGAGTACACTGCAGAAGTGTCATGTGATTGGGAGATACCTCTCTGGACGTGCTTGTCTGATTTGTCTGCAATAATAAACTATTTTGTAATCGTAACATTCCGTTCCTCACGTCTAGATGATTAATGGATTTTGTTGAAAAACTTTGCGCCAACTTTCATTTCGTGAATTCTAAAATATATCTTGTCTAGACGACGCGCCGAATCGCTATCAAAATTAAGATTGTTTGTGATCATTTTGTTTCCTAACGTTTTAAGAATGTGGATACTGATACAGCGTGTAAATATCTGGTATGACTTTGGCAATGATAGCCAGAAATTTTATAAATTTCGCAAATTCAAACTTAAGAAGCGATTCAAAAGGCATAAGAAATATGAGGAGTAGGTACACACGCACTCAAGCATACGCACACGCGCACACATACGCCAGTTCTCTAATGGAATCAATCGCGTGATATGTGGCGTTCCTGGCATGCATTCACCTGGCATACACCTTTGCTGTTAAACCTTAAAAAGCGATTTAAAGTGCGACATCAATAAATATGAGAAGTGTACAATCACAAACACACATGGACTTACGCACATGCATACGCACACACGTACAAATCTTCACGCCAGTTCTCTAAAGGAGTCAATCTCGTGATATGTGGCGTTCCTGACATGCATTCAACTCATCATCCTACTCACAATTCATATTCCACGTAGCTATTTGGGGCTTAGCACTCACCGACGCGCCGACTCGGGGCTGACATGTTGGGTGTTGCTATCTTCGCATTCACCACTTTTCGTACAGATCGGAGCGGATCGGTACGCGTAAGAGGAAAATCGTATGAAACAGCGATCCGACAGTCGAGATAAACACATGTACACCACCGTCACGTTACCGCTTTTTTTCATAGCATACAGGGCAAACGAGCTATCGGGTATTTTATTTTGGGCAACAGCCGTCAGAGAGAAAACCGCAGTAGTCAGCTAGACTGAAGTGAAATGTTTGCCCTTACTCACGGAATAAACATCGGATGTTTACGTAATAGCTCATAAAGATATATTTGTAAATTGGTGTAATCGTATGATAAATACTTGGTAATTAACTGATACAACGCCAAATTTTAGAGGACTTCATCACTAATTGAGAAAAATATTTACATATTTACGACTATTTCTCTATTTCATACTTTTTAGAAATTGCAAAATCTCATTTACACTTTTTGATCCTACCCGACTTCTTCGGCCTTTTTAAAGTTTATGCTGATAAACGTGCAGCCAGAGCCTTTTAATGATAGCTGACACCCATGGACATAATAGTACCACATATGTGTTTTCTCCCCTTCAATGGGCTATCGGTTACTTACAAATCGTACAAAACCGTAGCGATAACACAGATAGAGAAGGAAGCCAACCAAAAGTGTTTTAGTCCATCTGTCAAAAGAGTTATTTATATGTTGGATGCAGCAGATTAGGATGGGATGCGGACGTTCTTGGCATCGTACCCACGCGGTTTTCTCGCTGGATTACCCTGACGCCGTTTCGGAATCTGTCGCTGATGTAGTGGTTCAGGAAGTGGAACCTTTCATTTCGTTCTCTGCGGTGCCGATTGACGGCAAGTCGCAGCCTTGGTTTGGATGCACCTGCAAGTTGGCAAATTGCCATAAACTGGAGTGTTACCAAGCATGTGCAGTAGCGTCGAGTACACAGGACGAAATTGCCTAATTAAAATAATAATAATAAAATATTCAGAATTATTTTTGTCCCCTGTGCTTGTGCAAATCAGTACTGCTTGACCCTGGATATCAGGTATGGTGACCGTTGGTTGGCCTTGCGGTCGCTCCAAGAGCGATACGTATGCGAGCGAGGCTGGAATGACCGACGGAAATGAGCAGATATTTGCTGGGTTACCGGAGCACAAGGTCTGTTTTATTTGCGTGTATTTTAGCTCTGTCGCTGTTACTAGGTATTGAAACTCAGCAAATTTCAGTTCTAAGGCGGCAACTACTGCTAAAATGCTTTGGCTAGCTTAGTTTATTGCGTCCCGTTCTGCAGCATTAATTTTAAATTTAGTTGCGCTGTCCGTCACGTTGGATCCTTCCTCAATGCGCCGCAAAGAGTTCTGCACGGTATCCAGCATCTGAATTTTGCTCATAGCCATCAACCAGATTCGGCTGCTGTGATTGCCGCTGTTGCCGAACAAGGTCTCCGTTCTGATGTAGTACCTGCCGTTGGTGCAGTAAGGATCGCCGCAACAGGAGGAACCAAATCCGGTTGCGAGACTGTGTGGCACTCCTCACACCTCCTGATCCGTTCCTGCTCTTCCTCAGGCGACTTAATTGGTTTCTTATGAGGCTGCGCGCTTTCCGTACTTATGTCCATGGTGGCGGCCGATGAGCTGAATCCGTGCGGAAGAGTCCGAGAAAGCGATGTCCTGGGAGCGAATCCCGCCTCCCTACCGATCAACATAAGCTCCTTCAGCTCCTGAGACTTGCGACGAACTTCCATCTCAAAGAGCTGCCGATGTGCCCCTCCTCATCATCCGCCATATCAGCGCCTACTCTCGAATGTTCTACTGCTATTAAGTTTCAAAAGTTGAATAAACAAATAAAAATAATAATATACGCTAATTAGAAATACCGCTCTTTTTTCTCCCAAATAGTGGTCTTCCCTTTAAGCTGGCAACATTTTCTAAATGTACTGCTGCCTGCTGTTGCGATACTTGGAAGATCATTAAATAATTAGCGACCACCAGTACGGTTACACGCTGTTGATTTTTACGTTCAGCTGGTGATCTTCGAACTTACTTAACGCACCAATGGGCGGAGGCTGTTGAAATCTAGGGTCGTTGGTCGTTAGTCTGGATGTAGTGAAAGCGCTCAGTGGGGCTTGGTACTTCTTCGAGACTTCCCGGGAAACTGTACGATTGGATCACTAGCTTCATGACAAATCGCAGCATCAAGGTCACATTTGATGTTCCGCCCTTAAATTTGTCAACGCTGGTATTCCCCAAGGACTGTGTTCTGTCTCCTACGCTGTTTCTTCTGCATATCAATGACATGCTACAAACTAGTGGCCTTCATTGTTACAAAGATGATATCACTGGGGATGCTTTATACTCTGGCTGTGCCAATATTTCCCGGGAACACGTTAACGACTGTTGAAACAAGCTTGTGACTGAAGCCGAGGATTTGTCATGCAAAGTCTCGGAATGGGGCCGCCCAAAATGTATCCAATTTAATCCCCATAAGATACAAGTTTGCGCATTTACCGCTAAAATTCGTCGTATCTCCTCGTTGTCTAAATACATGGTTCAGTTTCGCGGTCACTTGGAAACGAAAGATAAATTAGCACTAAAGATGCTTGCTGTGAACCATAGGGCTAAGCGGTATTTCAATCCAGCCCACCGGTTGCAACTTTATAAGTCGCAAGGCCGACCGCATATGCAATACTGCTCCCACTTGTGAGCAGGGGCCCTTCAATATCAGCTCGTTTCACTTGACAGTATACAACTAGATTGGCTCGAATCGTTGGCGACTAAGTTATATATTTTGGCCTACGAAGAATTGTCTGTTCACTGAGCGTCTTTTACCGTATTGGGGAGTGTTCCATGGAATTATTTGGCTTAATACCAGGAAGCAGAGCTCCAACGGACATCACGACAAAATTCTAAGTTCCACGCCCATCGCCTTGATGTCCGTAAATCTGTAACAATGGAACTACCTGCCTTACTTGCTATTTCCGATATGACTTAGCGGTCTACAAGAAGATAGCATACCTGTTCCTTAAGGGTCGGCAACGCGTCTGCAAGGCCAAGTCTTGCAAATGTCTATGGGCGATGGTAGTCACCACCCACCTTCTCGTTTGCCCCCTACGAAAAGAATGTGCGAAACCCGAAAGCATAGCTGTCACGACATTTGTGCTGAGCCCATACCATGCGGGTGCAATGCAACATAGGACTACCACTTTGTAACTCTTTGCTCCTTCACACAGATTTTGATAAAAGCAACAGTATTGGATAAAAAATACTCCACTAAAAATCTGTACACGAAAATGATTTCTCAGTGACAATTTTCCCTCGTTGGAAAATACTTGAATCAATAAGACATCTGCCTGGGAAATCTTTGACAAGTACGTACTTTATTGGTTCTGTTTTTTGTTTCCATCTCAATAAAACTTCCAAGTAGGTACAAAGTAATAATAATATTGGCTTGGTTTCAATAATTTATCAATCATATTCGTTCAATATACAGACATTAAATTTATAGCTCTGTACAAAGATCAAAAACTGAACGAACAGAACTCATATTTGCTGTGACGCACTTATAAAGATCTTAGGTAACTACTACTACTATTTTAAAGTGACTTTCGAGAGGGAAAAGAAAGTATATTTTGCAAACTGTATCGTGTAGCCTAATTTAAACTTATAAAAGAGAAAGAAGGTTTGCCCCGCACCACATGACAACCTCACCTACTTTGGGCTGTGCAATCGGGTGAGGTTCCTATCCTCGCCCATTGTCCCGTGCGGAAATGCGCCTCGTCTTCCTGCTCTTCTCCCCCTCCTTATAAGAGGGTACAAAGTGCAGCCCCCTCGGTTTAAATGACTTCGCCCGTTCACACCAGGCTACTGTCAAGGCTTGAACCATTGTGGGTAAGTTTTTGCGGCTTACTCCTAATTCTCAGAAGCTTAAAATAATAAAATAGGAGGAAAGGAAAGTAATGCAACAGCATTATAACCTCCCTACTATAAGAAAAGTATTTGACTATATAATGAAATAAGGTGCAACATGGACTTTTAGGAACATGCCGCATAAGAGGGGCCAGTGCCGTGCATGGTGCATGACACTACATCCTCCTATGCAGCGGAATTGGGCCGGTACAACCGGTGAATTATCTCTCGCTCACTTGATGACGGCTTGGTAACAGAGTCACCGTCGCGTTCCGTCCGGTTTGTGAGAACACAGTGGCCCATTGGGGGGGATGATAGGAGGGCAACGTATCTGCGTAACAATTATGCGAATGTCCTTGGGCGTCGGTAGTCATTAAAAGGCTCCGATTTCACGTTTGTCCCCTTGTGCTATAAAAAACCAAAGATTAGAACTTAAGTTAATTTCTATAAAATATACTAATAATAAGTTGGGGCTGAAGGGACAATTGTGAATGTACAAAATACAGTGTGATGTAAAATGAAAGTTACAAACTGCACGAAACGCGACAGTATATCATCGCTTGGGAGCGGTAGCATATGGAGAGAGGCATCCGTGATCATGCCGCCTTAATCAGCTACAATATAGCATTGCCTATTGGAGGGGTGGGCGAAAGGAAGGCCATGCATCGGCATGGCCCTCCCTTCGCATGAGGACAATAATTCGGATGCTCATGAGCATCGGTTGATTTAGGGTAGTCTTCAAAAATCCCCGATGGCTCCTTTGCCTCTCGTATCCATTCCAGACCAACCACTGCACGGATACCGTCTTCCCACCTGGTGAAAGGTCGACCATCACTTCGTTTTCCTAAACGCGGTCTTCACTCCAGAACCTTACTGGCATATCTGCCATCGGTACTTCTTAGTGTGTGATTAGCCCATTGCCACTTCAGCGAGCTTATTGGTCGCGTGATATCGGACGCTGTAGTCCTCTGCCTTACGGCTTTCTCACGAATTTTGTGGGAAAGTGACAGACCCAACACAGCACGTTCAATAGCCCGTTCAGCTACCGCAAACTTCCGGACCGGTCCTCAATTAAGTGTCCGTGATGACCTACGGGGTCATTTTCGACCCCGTAGGTCATCACGGGGAGAACGCATTGGTTGAAGACTTTCGTCTTCAAGCTGCGGTATAGGCGACGTGAGAATGTGACGAAGCGTCCGCAATGCCGCGCTATACTGGGGTATTTTTGTCATTTTAAGACCATCTAGGAATACTCTTTTTGCTAAGCATTTCTCAATACATTCAGTGTTTTTTTTTTTCATTTCGTTTTAACGCTTTCCCTGTTATTCCGTCAATACCCTTACTAGTGTTTTGGTCAAGAATGTTTATTATTTTGCTAATTTCTTCCGTTGTAGCCAGGAATGACTTGAATGTATTTGTACTACATAATGTGTAACTGTTTCTAATATTAGTGTAAGTTTTATTCTGTCACATTTTCATGATTTTGCTTGCTGAAGATGAGCCAACAGTTGAGAAAATTATATTAAAGGAAACCAAATCAATTATTTATCAGTTACCATGTTATTCAGTATTTTAACCTGGGCTGGGCCTTCTGTTTCCCTAACCATATTGTAACACAAAGCAACATAGTTAGGGAAACAGAATGGCGTTAATATGTACACATTTTAGCTGGCTTACTGTTACAATTTAGGAAAGCTTTTCATAATATTCAGATTTTCCTTTTTGTATCATTATTCTAATTTATTTCATTTCTTCATAAATTCTGTTCTAATAAAATCTTGCTGGGGGGCTTTTTTCCGTTTCCTTGATAAACGGTTTCTCTCTTTGGTTTACTATATCTTTGTTTGTCCAATTTTGTGTAGGTAAATTTTGATTTTCTGGTTGATCTTTGGTGTATACTAGAGATAATGGTATTTTCAAGAGTAGTAGTATAATCATACATTGTAAATAAGGTTTCATACTTTCTTTTCTCGTTGCCAACTCTTTTAATAGGTCCAGCAACATATTTTCTAATTTCATAGTATATTCGGTTATGATCTGACATTGCTGAGTCTATAATTGCTAGATCGAGATGAGTATTTTTAAAATTTTAACAAACGTGATCTAGTATAGATCTTAACGTAGTTTCAACTCTTTTATAATGGTTATCATGTATACCTTGTAATTTGATGATTAAGAGGTAACAGAACGATGTTAAAGTCTCCAAAAATAAGAACGCTAACTCTTTTTTGTAGGTAAGATGAGTAGGTATAGTCGTAGTATTTGAACTGTGTAGGCGGTAGCTAGCATCGACATCTAGGTTACATTTATTTATATAAACGAATCCAGGGGAAGTCGCTGACGTTCGGATATTGACTTTCAATACAACTATGATAAATTTGATTGCAAACAGAAGTAGACACGCCACTGTCCCTTTTATTATGTCGGACATTAGGATAATTTGTGTGACCGAAAACTCTATATCGTTGTGCTTTATCCTCAGATTTGAGCAATGTTCATGTTAGTACAATGATGTGTTTGAAGTGAGATGATTACTGCAGTATACATTTCATCTTATCAAATTTTACAGGTCTCACTTTGCTACTAATCTAAGTAAATGGGGTATAATAAGTGTAGAGTTTTAAATGGCGTCAAAATATTTATAACTTGTAGCTTAATGTAACAGAATCTAAAAAATAGAATTGGATAATATAGCCTTAAAACTATCGGTATGTATCCTTCCCATCTGTGGGAAAGATGGATGGTCTATCCATGGCGGGTCTTATAGTAACCGATGAAGTCGCACTAGACACTTCTGTCAGAATAGAACAGTCCAAAAATGAAGACAGGTATTTAATATATATTTTCTAAATATATGCATAAACACGACTGAATAGCAAAGAGAGCGAGTAATTAAAAACATAATCAGAGAAACAATAGTTAAAGATCCAATTACAGTCCAACAACTAAAACGTCTTGAATTCCTTAGTGAACCGCTTCAAGTTTGTTATATTATTACAGTGTTGTGTAGAAGACAACACTGTAATAAGATTTAAAGGTCAGAGGTCCTACGAAAGAAATCGTTTTTATAGTAAGTGGTAGTGCCATGAATTGAAGCGGAGTTTTGATGACACGGCCGAGGAGGTAAATCTCGCTCGCTAATTGTGTCACTTTCATCATTATTATTACTATCAGCCCTTATCGGTCCACTGCCCGACATATGCCTATTACAATGAACGCCAAGACGGCCGATCTCCTGCTACTCGCAACCATCCCATGAAAAGGAGGGTAGCGCATCTGCGTGACAATTATGAGGATGTCTATGGGCGTCGATGGGCATGAAACGGTCATGATTTCTCATTTGCCTCTCCGTTTTAAAATATTACTCGAGCGTACTATGAAGAACTTAATTCGTATATATTCACCCAGAAAATGACTTCAAGTCTCGGTAAGACTTAAAAATTTGCCAAACCTCGCCCCGGCGTAATAGGTATGCCATTCATAATAGATACACATTGTTTAACAAAAATACAACAGATACGGTTTCATACTGAAATGTCATTCCAAAGCATCCGTGATTGTACATAAATATATTGTTTTGCAATGTCAACCTAACGTGTATGATTTTAAGTCGTTTTTACAATGCAGATTCTATTTAAAATGTGTGCAAAATTTATACATACTCCAATGAAAAGTTAACGTTATGCGCACGTATTTAAGTTGTTTTTACAAAGTGCATAATTTGACAGTTGTACATCTTTTATGTGACCGGTTATGAGACGATCACGGTATATATTGGTATTTTTCTTTATTGTTGTGGATGCGTCATAACCTATTACTTGTATATATGTACTAAAAGTCCAGCATCACATCGGGGACTGGGACCAGGGGGACCGGAGAGTACCTCTCGCTAACATGATACCGCCGTAAAGTGAGAGCTTGGTGTCGTGTTTCGTGCGGTTCATCACCGGCCGATGGTACATAGAAGGGGAGTACGAAGTAGGCGAAACATCTGCATGACTACGTTAATACCGATTCTCATAGACATCCGTCTATGGGCGGCGGTAGTCGTCAGAAGACTCTCGACTGCTTCTTTGTACCCTTGTAATATAAAAAATACGTACATATACACACTTATTCACGCCAGTTCCCTTATGAGATAGAGAGAACTGGTTGTCACGTCACGCTCCTAACATATTTATTAAGTTTACGCGAACGTTTATGTAATCATTACAATAAAATTACTTTGAATTTTTAATTTGCCCGACGTTTCAGCAACGATGGCCACAAGTGGTGAAATGGGCCAGTTAAATATTGAAATAAACCGCGATTAAATATGTAAAAGTAGTTTTATTGTAATGACACATATTTATGTTGCTTACTCCAAATTCATTATTCTCTTTATGCGTGTCATACCAAGGTTATAAACCTAGAATTAATGGCGTCTGGTTCAACTCACATCCAGAACATAAACCTAACATTCAGCGAAGCTGCTGGTTTGACTTACATTCAGAGTAAAATAGTCATTCGAAATGCATTAGTTACTATCGAGTGAACGCTGAGAATCGCTAGATCGAATCTTCAATAGATGGCTTCGATGGTATTTAATTAGCATAGCTACTGCATTTGTCGCTCAGCTGTACTGTAACTGTCGACGTTTTTTAACTAAAACCTCTTTTTCCCGTGGTTCAGGGTTTCCAGGGGCACATTCATCGCATGTAAATCCTGACTCGCATATGACCAGAATATAACTCGCGATGACACGGACTTCCTGAATCAGCCCCTTAGTGACCGTGCAACTGGTGACCCAATTTTATTCGGTATAATATAATAACTCGAAACGCATAAGTCATTGGGGAGGCAATGAAGCTTAGGATACATTAAGAATGTGTTGTTTAACCTATCGAGATCTGAGTCTCGATGCAATTGCTACTTGAATTTTATAGTATAAGAGGACGGACGAGCAATCGGATTCACCACAACCTGACAAATGGCTACTCACAAAAACGCATGAAACATGATAGTATAGCTGTCACTTTACAGTGGTAGCATGTGTGTGAGAGGTACCTTCCCGGTCGAGCTAATCTAATCTAGCTACAATACAGCATGACATCTCTTATGTATGTGTAGCTATCTGCACTAATATTTTTTACATAGAATAGGACTTTTTACGACTACCGTGAACATGCACATAATCACTATGGCGACACGTTCCTCTCCTTAACCCCCCTCCCCCCTCCAATGGGCTACTCTCAAGACGCACGAAACTTGACACTGTATATGTCAGCTTACGGCGGTATTATGCGAGCGAAGGATACCTCCCCGGTCGTGCCGACCCAATTCCGTTGCACAACCTCCTCCTATGCAGCATGGTACTGTCTGTTCCTAAAAATAAAATAAAGCTGACGAATTTCTTTATTTGTTTAAATCCGCTGATCTCAGGAATTACTGTCCCGAATGAAAAAAGTTCCTTTCGTATTGAACAGTCCATTTATCGAGGAAGGTTATGGGCTATATGCCATGACCCTGCGACTAATAGGACCGGAGTTACGCGGGTGATGCTAGCCGTACGCCGTCCTACAAAACCAACACAATTTTGAGATAAATGTTTCATACAACAGTACAATCTAGAATAAGTCTTTCATCCACTTTATCCATTTGCGTAAATTGATTCCAATGCTACCATTGCCTTGGGATTCATTTTGCGTGTGTTTCTGAATACTGAGTGGCATCATTAAACAGTGCCGCAGCAACTGCCGTTACCGTATCGGTTGTCCGTGGCGGTATAAATATTTACTAACACTTTAACACTTGTGCTGATGCTTCAGTTTCTATAAATATATTTCACTGGCATCACTAACTCCTGTAACTCCGGTCCTATTAGTCTTAGTGCCGTGGTATATAGCCTATAGCCTTCCTCGATAAATGGGCTGTTTAACACAACATTTTTCAATTAGGTCCTTTAGTTTCTGAGATTAGCGCGATCAAACAAGCAAACTCTTCAGATTTATTTTTTTGGTATGATTTAGACATATAGCTAAGGTCACCAATAGTTTTGTAAGACTGTTGTTAAGTGAAAAAAAGCCCGTGAATAACCTTCCTCGGGAATCGCCCTAGGGACAGCATGAAAATCCGTTAAGTAAATTTTGAGAAAGTGAGTCACATAGGGACAGTCAGCTTTTGGTCACGTTGTTTGCTAGATAATATAGAGGATATAATATTTGGGTGGCCTACCTACAACAAAAACTACCGCGACTGCCAACAGTGCCGCCTCGGGTGAGGTGTTCCGGAAGAACAAATCATCAGGGCACCACGACGACTAGTCAGCCGAACATTTCTCCGATGAACATAGATGAACTTGGACATTGTAATATAAATGCCTATAATAAAAATTTATTATGAGTAGTCGTGATGGGATTTCATCACCATTACACATCTATTTAATATAAGAGTACATAAATATACTTGGTCACAGCACATTATGTGCTGGCGTCTAAAGTTGTGCTCAACTGAGCGTAAATAAGGTTTTGGAAAAGGGTACCCGAATTGCGGAGGTTGAACATTTATCTGTTGAAAACATAATAATGATTCTTACATATGGCAACTGAGGCTCGTAATTTGTGATGTGCATTTTCATGACCCGCATTATGTTTTAGTAAGAGGTAGTGCCATGCCCCATTACAGCGGAATAGGACGGACCGGGAAGGTACCTGTAGCACACTTGATACCATCGTAAAAAGATAATCTATGGTGTCGCGTTTCGTGCGGCTTGTGAGTAGCCGGTATAGTAATGATGCTGATGTTCATGGGAGTGGGTAGTCGTAGAAGGGCTCTGTTTGCTCGTTTTCCCCCCCATACTATACAAAAAAATTATCACGCATTGGATGTGGTTTTTATAATTATACATTTTGCGTAAACCACTGAATGCTCCAGATAAATGGTTACTGATTTACGTGATCCTAGGGGTTCAGGCATGGTGGTATTAATTGTGAGTATGTGTATGCGTGCAAGTGTGCGTGTGAGCGTACGAGCGAACGCGCTTGCGAGATTACCTTACGTAGATGAATGAGGACCGTATCGGGGTCTGATTTGAGAGCATAAAATATGGTCTCTAGAGAATGCAGGTCTATAGATATAGAATTAGATTCAATTAGAGTAGCGCTGTTCCAGTACATAGCTCATAAATTATGTTATAATTTATGACAGCTTACTCGAGATGATACTCGATGTAACTGTGTCAAATATCCTTGTCGCGATTCTCATGGGGCCCCTTTCTTCAGCCCCTCTCTAGATGAGATTACCGTACGTAAGCGTTATTTCCTGACGGGCGAATTTCCTTTGTATTCCGTGACTTTTCGTCGCAGCGATCTGACAATATTTCGTGTAATTTTTATTGCCTTATCGCTATGGTATTCAGTAGGTTGTAATTTACTTTTAGGTTTATTTTTATTATGTACACAGTTGCAGTTGTATTTTTACTGCGTGTTGGGGGGGGGGGGGTTGAAAAGGAAGGCAACGCATCGACATAGTAATTTCGCGGATAACACAATTGAAAAACGGAGAATATTTGTTGAAACTGTGTTATATATGCAAATGTGATGGTAAGTGAAACGAAGTGTCCAGACGTTAGATTGACTAAATTGTTATAGCTGTCCCTATTTGAAAGGTTGAATATTGATATCTACAGATAAATATAATTATATGATCCTAGGGGATCATGCATAGTGTTATTGATTGTGAGTATGTGCCTGCGAGCGAGCGTGCGAGCGTGCGAGCGTTCGTGCTTGAGTGAGTATACGTGTGTGTCTTTGGAGCCCGTAATACTACGCCATTTCTGAGCTATACTGGTAGCGTACTTACTAATACATATACTGGTAGCGTTTTCTCTGATGACGAATATCGTAAGATTAGAGGGATCCACGGACTCTGAGTTTCCAGCCGATGATTGTTTTGTTTGAATTTAAACTTGGGGACAGACGACCGAATCAAGTAGAGAGCAATTTGCTCTTGGCTGAAGTTGACCCACAATAAATCCTAAAAACATAGAACGTTGAGAATCTCTATACTTGTGGATCACACTGAGTTCATAGCGTTTAAATTAGACGTGTGTAAAATTATGACACTTTAGTTGAGATGTCCCACCATTGACTGTGTCAAATATCCGTGTCAGGTATACCTGATGAGATCATTGGGCCTCATTCTTCCCCATTATAAATGAGATTGCCTTGCGTAGATGAGTGAAGACCGAGTCGTGGTCTGATTTCAGACCATAAATGTTCTAGAGAACGCAGCTCTATGTATATAGAAACGTTCAATTTGAGTAACACTGCTCCTGTACATAGCAAATAATTTCTATAACGGGTTATGACGTCCTACACAAGATAAGCCTCGTTGTAACTGTGTCAAATATCTATGTCGGGAAACTCATCGGGCCCCGTCCTTCAGCCCCTCTATATATTATATTACCTTGCGTAAGCGTTATTTCTCAACGGGTGATTGTATTTGCATTCCGTCACTTTTTACTTCAGCGGTCTGAGAACGGTTCGTGTAATTTTTATTGCGTTATCGGTTTGGGTTTGAATTTCTAAAAATCCTTTCATAATGCACACTTTTATCATGATTCCGTTCATGATAAAAGTGTGTACCGAATTTCAAGTTTATAGGTACAGTTATTTCGGCTGTGCGTTGATGTATATATAATTCAGTCGGATATTCTTTTTTTTTATGTATACAGCCTGAATGGTTAGTCATTTTTATCACAGCAGTAGGGTAGTCACTATTCGATTGTTATCCATGTTATATGTATAAGTATCTATGTACTAATATTAAGTTTTTTTTTTTACCATAATATACTAAGATTTACTGAATGCGTTAACATAATATTAGCAACGGCTATGAGGAAGAGTTAATGCCATGACACTATATCAGTCCGTCCGTATATATTAAAAAAAAAGACGCGTCGTAGTCGGTGACGCGCTGCCCTCTTATCAATTGCCGACTTCACAGTCGGCGCGCCCTCGCAACACAATACGCGTGACAGCAGTGACGGAAACACGGTGACCATAACATGTGATTTGGTGTAGAAGTGATGGTATATCTAACATGTCCGCCTGTATACACTAGTTCTAACAGCCTCAATGTAACACTTCCATTGATTTACGAGTGTCGCGTGTTATTGGGCCTGTACCTCATAAGTCATAAGTATTACACATTAATTACAGTGCCAATGAGCCGGCCGCAATAATCTGAACTGGGCTCTGACGATACAGTGAGGCTAATTAGTGTAGAGTGTGTTACTCTATTATCACCACCATCAAATAGCCTATATAATGAGCTGGCTCAGAAAGAGGGTAATGTTTTCACTTCATGTCTCGTCATTTCACGTTCTTTAATTTGTAAGTATCTACGCAGGTATGAATGGACGTTACTATTTTGCCTGCTACAGTGCTGCTGGACTCGATTTTAACGTACCAGGTATCATAAGACTCATCCTGATGATGCGAATACATTCAAATATCCAGATGGTCGAACGAAACCACCGCTCAAGGCGATCTGCTTTCGATACTCCTCGTTTTATGACGTATAAATATAATTTTGCAGTCCAGTTTTTTATAACTTAAATCAATGAAAAACTATTTATATTTTACTAATTTTGACAGCCTAAATGTTGCCATCTTTTTACGCCTCGCGTGTAGTTCGCTCATAAGACACATTAATCATTGAACTAGTGAACCGGCCCTTGTGAACCGTGATACAGTAAGGCAAAGTACTATAAACGTGGTTGGGTCTCTTTCATTATTATTAACATTTTCATGGTCATAACACTCAATTTTATTTATGATTTTAAATTACCGGTGAGAAAGCCAATTAGGGAGATGGAGAAGGACACATTTCAACAGTAAAGTGAATGTTCATAGTAGTCCATAGAATGGTAATTGTCCAAAGGGTCCGATTTCTCGTTTGGCCCCCTAAACTATATAAAAGAAAGTTGTGCAACAGACAAGTAGCATTTAGAATATTTATACTAATACCTAGTATGGTTATATTTTTCGAGGTGACTTCCGACATATCTTACAAAACAATGGGGTCGCCCATCGTAGCGAACTGACTTCTATAGGTATGACACCTGGCTAGATTAATGTACCCTTTTTGCTGTCTAAAGGGGGATACGAACAGTAGGAGCCTCTTGTTAACTACCGACACCCATACAGTTCCACATAAAAAAATCCTCGTTCCTTCTGCCTTAGAATGTGTCACGGGAAAATCATAAATCACACCAAACGAAGCGTAGCTATCACTTTGCATTGTAATCACATGATTAAAAGGTAGAGATAGCTTGTGTCGACCTAATTTGCCCACAATGCAGTTTAGCCCCGCCTATTTCTAATTTTCCTTGTATTAGAAATTGTTGGAAACTCATTAGCCACACGGTACGTTAACGGCCATTGCTTTGCGAAGTTATCATGAGGAAGTACCTCTTATTGATTTCTCTTCTATTGACAATTATTTTAAAATTATTAACATCATTTTCCAAAACATATTTACCAAAGCTTCCTCAATATTTTTTCATATTCGGTTCGATTAATAGTGGAAAAAATCTCCGCAATACACTTTCCTTTAGCTTAATATCTACGGAGTTTATAAAAATCCAATTACAGAGACGGTTCCGACTGTAGCACTCAATCTTATTGCAGACGCAATAAAAACAAAAGAAAGTTACCAAATTAAGGGGAAACAAATAAAATGAGTCATTATCTCCTACAGTTCTAGGTGAATGGGTGTAGCTAAGGAATTCTTTTATAGTATAGAGGGGCAAACGAGGAATCGATGTGTCTTTTGATGACTACCGACGCCCAGAGATATCCGCATTATTCTTGCCATGCAAATACCGGCAACGCATTTATCTTCCACTCCAATGGAGTCCCATGTAGCTGTCATCGCTATCGTTAACACACACCGCTGGACATATGCAGCTTTTTATGTTCTTTTTTATTGCTTAATGACAATTAAAGTAAAACAATTATTTGTGGATATTTTTCTTTAAAATTCTTCAGAAGTATGTTACGCAACTGAATCTTTTTGAAACTAACGAATAAACAAATATAATATTATCCTTACATTAAACATTATGCATTAATATGTATCTATACATATATTTGTATTTTTAAGATGTAGTGCCATGTTGCATAGGAGGGTATGTGCATGACCCCACAATGGTTCAAGCCTTGCCGTGGCGGTGGGGCTCATTTGGGCTGGGTTCACCCCAGGCGAAGCCAATTGAACCGAGGCTCACTAGCCGACATATGATACTTTTTGTGTTCTTTTTTATTATTTAATAACAACTAAACTAAAACAATTGTGTGTTGGTATTTATCTTTAAAATTATTCAAAAATATGTCAAAACGTTCAGACTACTCGTTTATCCCTTTGAAAGTTCTATATAAAAACGTTATCGTCCTTAATAGATCTTTGAAGTAGTTCCCTGTGCTGACAGATTCGGGGCACCACAATAGAGGCAGCCATTAGCGTTTTAGTGGAATAGAGTAGAATAGAAGAGAAGAGAATGGAGGGGAGATGAGGTGAGATGAGAGATGAGAGATGAGAGATGAGAGATGAGAGATGAGAGGTGAGAGGTGAGAGGTGAGAGGTGTGAGGTGTGAGGTGTGAGGTGAGAGGTGGGAGGTGGGAGGTGAGAGGTGAGAGGTGGGAGGTGGAGAGGTGGAATGTGGAGAGGTGAGAGGTGAGGGG
>JAFELO010001223.1:62493-112924 GCA_017140195.1 Eumaeus atala | reverse complement strand
CATGTATGATGGGGCCTCTCACAACATTGGTGAATTTCAGGAAAATATATTAGTACATTTTTTCATAATACTATTTTTTATATAACGCTTTACCGATGATATAAGTAAACTAGCGATCCACCTCGACTTCGCCCACGAATATAGGGTGAAATACCTATAGGTGGTGATAGGTGAAAACACATGAATATCCTTTACATAGATTTTGAGAAAATCTATTGCATACACACAGACAGCTTCGGAGAATTTGTTTTATAATAAGTTTAGATTATATAAAAGAAATTACAAGGTTTAAAAACGCAGGAACGTCTATTCACACACACACACACACACAATCGCACATACACAATCACACACACGCGCGCAGATGTTAGCAATTATAGAGGCCGGTCATCAAATACAACAACTCGTAAAAGCTGATTGTGATGTCGATGATTCCCGTAAATATAAGAAATCAATACTTAGCCATTAGACTGTGCACCCGTGACCATGGCTGCCGTAAAGCTTCTGAAACGTCGGGCTAGATAAATAATCAAATAAACCGCGATAAAAACCGTAAAAGTGGTTTTATTGTAATGACTAACATTCGCGTATACTTAAGAGATCACTATTGATTTATTATACACATATTAGACTGCATTCGCTGACTGTACTGAATATATTCATACATAATATAACATGCCTCCTCGTAATATAACATGCCTCCTCGTAGTATAACACGCCTCCTCGGTACACAATGCTTAAGTACGGCTTACAGTTTGCTCTAAGTAGCTACAATGTTCTGCATGGTACATACAATGCGTACAAACAGAGACAGACAGTCCCCGAGGAGAAGTCTGGCCTCGCCGAGCCCTGGATCGCTGTAGGGATCGTGTTGCCGGCAAATCCAGGATCAATTATAGTGGCGGAAGACACCCGCAGGGGTTCAGTCGGTATGCCACCGGAAAGGTTTAAGAGCCATGTGAAACGTTTGCCAGAAGTGGAAATTTAAAGCTGCATTTGTAACTGAATTATGCGGTACATACCTGCGTGACGTTACGAAGACGCGAGTTCCGTGATTTTTGTTCAATTTAATGATTTATTTTTATATCATAAGGGGGCAAACGAGATAACGCAGTCCTTTGATAGCTACTGATACCCATGGACATTAGCATGATTGTTACGCAAATGCGTTACCCTCCTATCATCTTCCCCCCCACCTCAATGGGCCACCCGTTACTCATAAGCCGCACGAAACGCGACAGTGACGAGTAAGAAGTACTTGCCCGGTCGTGTCGGCCCAATTCCGTTGTATAAGAGGATTTTAGTATATCAAAATTATATTTTTAGTACAGAGCTAAGCTTCACACTCTTGATTTTATTCAGATGCGACTGACAATTATCGATTTATTTCTTAACACGTTATCCCCAATGTCTTCAGCTCTCCGGCTATGACTAAATTGCACACCTCAGATCCCAACAGTGTATTTTAAATCGAAAGATGAGAATTGATAGGCGATGTCCGTAGTATTGCAAGGTTTATCTCTACAGGCTGTTCCAATAGTTTTGATAGTTGGATGTCTTGAATAGAAGTTTCAAAACTTATCCGATAAAGTTTTCATATCGAGCGATCACTTCTGTCGATAGCTGCGAATTATAGTTTCAATAATAGCAGTTACAGTTGCCTATTGAATTCAAAAGATTGCCTTTTAATCGTTTGTGCGATAAAGATTTATTTTATATTACAAATTGAGAATATTTACTGAAGATATACACTGCTATTAAAAAAAAAATAGAATAGTGGGCAAACGAGAAATTGGAGCCGTTTTAAGACTGACCAACGCCCATGCATATCCACATAATTACTTTAGCAATGCGTTGCCGTCCTTCCTCCAATGGGCCGCCGGCTACTCTCAAACCGTACGAAACGCGACACTGAAGATGTTACTTTACCCCCCGTTGTCATGGCGAGAGGTCTTCCCCGGTCGTGCCAACCCAATTCCGCTGCAATGCAGCATAGCACTACCTATTGCTAAATGAGTTACTTTTTTGTTTGTACCTTGTTTGTTTATTTGTTCGAACGCGATAATCGTAGGAACTCCCGAATTGAAATTGTGTAGAATAGTCCATTGATCGAGGATGCTATTATTGTATAAAATCAAATTCCAAAGTTTTGCCTACGCCTACGTTATATGTGGTACGATTCTTTACACTTGCCAATGTGTTCAATGTTATACGAATGATTTTTTGGATCCAGTAACAGCTACCACGAACGAATCTCTTTTCTCTCTCTCGAATTATCTCTCGAATCTCTCGAATTATCAAGCCCTTATAGATCCACTGCTGGACATAGGCCTCTTTCAATGGACGCCAAGACGATCGATCTCCTGCTTTTCGCATCCGTCCCGGAAAATGTGAAGCTATTATATTACCACACTAACACTACCGGTGTTTAGTGTGCTGCCTTAGGCAGATAACTCAGAAAGAAAGTTATATTACTTTAACGTTACATTACCGCTATTGACTCGGTCACTAACTACAATCGACTGATTTGTGACCTCTGCCCTATAGAGATGGAATTCTGACCGGGAACAATATATTTAAAAAGGAACCCATATACGCCGCCATTTGTATGATAATTTCCACAGAACATGAAGCTTTGTGATTCATTTGGAGTGTATTTTTATTCCAAAAATACATTTTTTAACTAAAAGATAAAGATAACAAAAAACCTTTTACCATTTATATGTACGTGGACAACATTTTTAACATATTACATGACAACAAGTCACCTAGATGTAATTTCACAAATGTGAAGAGTTTGTTTGTTGGCTTAAACGCGTTGATCTCACAGACTATTTACCCGAATTGAAAAAATATTCTTGTGTTGATTTGTCCATTTACTGAGGAAAGCAATAGGCTATACACCATGACAGTACGAGTAACAGGACCGGAGTTACGCGGGTAAAACCACCGCGTGATGCTAGCAGTTAATAATTGTAGATGAACCATGGTTTCTAAAAAAAGAGGAATGTACACGAGTTTAGACTGGAATTTAGACCGCAGCTATTACATATGTTTTCTTTTTTTTTTCAATTTCCTTCATCATGTCATCATTACCATCAGCCGGACGACGTCTACCGCTACACATAGGCCTCCAACATGGAGCGCCGTAGGTCGCGGTCACGCGCTACTTGCTCCCAGCGATACTTGAATTATGTATTTAAATGATAAAAGCTGACGTTTCTTCAGCATCTGGGCGATGATAGAGTAAGAGGTAATGCCATGCTGCATTGCAACGGAATTATGCCGGCACGACCGGGGCGATGCGTCTCGATCACTGGATACCGCTGTCATGTAACATCTACGGTCTCTCGTTTCGTGCGGTTTGTGCGTATGCGATGGCCCATTGGGGGCGGGAAGGTGAAAGGGCGGGCAACACATCGGTATAGTAATTATGCTGATGTTCATGGGTGTCGGTGGTCATAAAATTTTATCCCCCTATACTATATGTAAAAATGATACCCAAAAAGTATAGAAGACTTAAAATAACAACAACACATGCCCACTCCAGTTCGCTAATGGTGCCCCAGCAGTGCGACCATCGTGATAGAGTGAGAATAAAAATAATTGTAATTATCTATATCCTCTTGTTACGCTGGTTGTAAGTTGCAGACCAACTGAACAGTGCAACGCCTTCAGTGTAGCATTGTCATTGCTTCCACCGCTTTCCAGAAAACAATTCATATTCATGGATCCATAATTCCCACAGAGATAATACAGATGGAGAAGGAAAGGCACGTGCGGGCCCATGACTGCTAGTGTCCGCGTTGGTCTATAAAGAAGGCACGTGAGAACGCATTAATATCTTCGTCTGACTATTCTCGCTTGCGACCGATACAGTGCAAGAGGCGACTTATTATCTCAGGCTCCACCCATTCGGAACATTACAATGACTCGTAACGTATAACATCATACTTTTTAGTGCATGCATATGCATGATCGATTTACAAGATGTTATCACTTCAACAAATTGGGAAACACTGTTCTAAATAGATGCAGAACACCTGTTGAAAGCTTGCCAACTAAGAAAAAGTTTTATCACAGAACTGAATATTGATTTATTGTGTTTACGTAAGTCAGACAATAAAACGACTCCAAGGGGCTCTCGGAAATACCCTGTGACGTCACCGATGACGCTTCGAGCCCGTAGTACCTATAGACAGAACAGCGAAGACATGTCTTAAACTTTCTCACCGTTATAGATTAACACTTTACAATACCCGCGACCATGGCTGCTGTAAGGCTTCTGAAACGTCGGGGTAGCTAATTAATTAAATAAACCGCGAAAAAAAGTAAAAGTAGTTTTATTGTAATGAGTAACATTCGCGCAAACCTAAGACATCAATATAGATTAACACTCTCACATTGGGATGCATCTCTCCCATCTGCGGGAGAGAGCGGGGTCGGTTCCTCTTCCGATACGAAACCTGGTCTCGTCGCTAGACGAGCACTCATAGCAATCCGATGAAGCTTTATTGGAATTTTCTTCGCTTCCACAGCATAACTTCAGGTCCGAAAAAAAGTTTTATACGTGATCATGGAAATCTGTGGTGCTTTTTTTAAAGTTTACTACTCACAGCGTATCGCGTTCTCACCCGCTTAACATGGTAAAATCCATAGTATAAACTTCGCCCCCTTTCACCTCCTTAGGGGTTGAGTTTCTGAAAATATTTTCTTTGAGCTCACTTACATCGTTAAGGGAATCTCTGTAACATTTTAAGTTTCAGTTACAGCAGTTTTAGCAGAGCGTTGCCTGTCTCACAGACAATCAGTGATTCAAATCACGGAAGAGTTTTATAAACATAGATTTATTAGGGTTACATACAATGGTTACAACACTAAAAATCACTATTTCCGGTCATCATTATTACCAGTCCTTATCGGTTCACTGCTAGACGACCGATCTCCTGCTACTCGCATCCATTCCGGATCAGAAATCATTGAAATCCGAAAAAAATACGCGAACTTAATCATAACAACAGATTATTTAAGTCAAATCTAATAAGAAATACTCACACAACATAATATAGTCATTTTAGTGATTTCTTGTTTGAATTATACAAGTTTTCTGTATATTCTGTTACACATAAAACACTAACAGAGACCAGTGGTTTCACTCGAGTTACTCTGGTTTCTTTAGTTGTCTCGTTACATTATATTATTTGAAGCCTTATTTATTATTTTATTCGTATTTAATTATTAATAGTTAATATTGATTCCTGATTATGTTTATTAATTTATTAATTAATAAACACGATCACGATTCAATATTAACTATTATGTCCACTTCTCTATGGGACATTTTGGTTTTAAAATGAAACGTTCAGCTTGGAGAACTAACACTCCTCGGTGAAGGCCATACGTGCCGGAGTGCCACAGGCCAGTTGCCTATCCCCTTGCCTGTACGCGGCCTACACCAACGACATCCCCACACTCAATGATCCTTGGGGAGAGGGTGAGGTGGATGTCATGCTCGCGCTGTTCGCCGATGACAGCGCATACGTCACCTCGTCCCGAAAGCCAGATCTCGCAACTGGGCGCATGCAGCACATGCTGGATCGGTTGCCGGAGTGGCTCGACAAGTGGCGCATGTCCGTCAACGTGGATAAGGCGACGGCGCTATATGTCAGCAAGAGGCGCTCCATGCCGGGGCGGTTAAATTTAAGAGGCCAGGATGTGTCTTGAGAATCCCCAGTCGTGCATCTCGGTTGCAGTGTCGACCGCGCGCTTCGGATGGGCTCGCAGGTGGACCGAGCGGTCAACCAAGCGAGAACAGCCCGCGCTTTGCTGTGGCCTGTACTAGCGTCCAGACTTTCTACACGGACGAAACTGGGGACTTACAAGACGTTTATCCGGTCACGCCTCACTTACGCCGCCCCCGCATGGTACGCGCTAACCTCCCAGGCCCAGCGGAAATGCCTGCAAGCCCAGCAGAACATATCCATACGGGTCATCACCGGAGCCGGTCGCTACGTTCGTAACGACGTGATCGCGCGTGACTTGCGGATAGAAACAATGCACCGCATTCTCATCTACGCGACCTGGCCCCGCTGCACGCGCGACCACCTGACGGGAGACCGTACACGCGTGAACACCCCCCCCCCCCACTGGATCCACCAAGCGGACCAGGGACTGCGTGTCCGGCGATCCGGATGAGAATCACACATGCACATGCATAACACACCCAAATCACTACACACCGACAGTCACAACACACCACACAACACACAGGCTCTAAACAGGCCTACATTCCCCCCCTGAGCCCATAAGCCACGATGGCAAACCCGCTGTAACTATTGCGGCCCCGTTACCGAAGGGATAGTTGTCCTCTCGCGATCCCACCCGTGTTATAGCCCTCGCAGATCATCTGCGAAGAAGACCAGGAACAGTAGAGTAGAGAATTCGCGTTGACATAACATCGATTGTCGTCTTTAATTTCCTCACATCGTACCGTCTTATAATTACAGCTATAGTGTCTTTCACGTATCGTGTGATTCGGAGCCTCCAGCGGAGAGAAGGAGGGGAAGGGGGCAACTGCATACAAATGAAACTGGTATCTATGGACGTCCGTATTCATCGAAGGACTGCTCGTATGCCCTCTATGCTTTAAAAAATTTCATCAGTGGAATCAGTATACATTCAATACCAATAAGTGAATCCGCCGCATTCTAGTAAGCTTCATTATAATCCTGCCATCAAACTGACGATAGTCAAAAGACATAAATAAATCAGTGAAATGGAACATATAAAAATCGTTTCATCACTGTCCAGAAAATGTCATGCGTATAGAGACATTCATTATACAGATGTTAAAAACATAAATTAAATAAACAATAATAAAACTAAACAGCAGGTGTCAGAGAACCCTTAAAATATTTAAAATAAGTTACAAATTAGGCTTTTGAAATTAAAATAAGAATAAAATTATCACTAAACTTATAAATTAAGTTCTTAAATAAAGTAAAGTACTGCATAATTGGAATACTCACTTGTTTCAAAATTTTTACGCACAATACTAAAACACAAAACTTTTTTCACGAAACATATCGACACAATTTCATTATTTACCGGACTTGATTAAAAATAATAATATAGATGCAACAAGATAGAATACAAAAATAGACCAAATGAAACTTTGAATTTCGAAGTTTTTTCATAAAGTTCGTGGCAAGTTTGGTCTGCGACTGAGGCAGGCACGCGGCTCAGTCCACTGAGTAGACTGCTCAAACTCTGGCTGGCGAATATTCTCTGCGCATGGTTGAGGACGCACGTTAAACATCCCTCAACAAGCTTCGTTCAGTTTAAAGACACCACAACTTTATATGTAGCCAATTAACAAAATTCTATACCCACTTAAAACTTAAACAGGTATATTTTAACACATTATAACGAGAGAAGGGAATAAGTGTGGCATCGTATCTCAAACAGGCGAATCCATTTCTAAACGTTTTATATTCTAAAGTCTCTTTTGTGTCCTTGCGTTTAGCTATGTTAATTTTATATTTAGGAGTTTTTAATTTTTTTATTATACGTACTTAAGGTATAACATTTCAGGAAAATATTCTTTATAGGCAGAAAGAACAATTTAATTATTCGTAGACTAGCAGTCCATCCCGGCATCGCGGCAGGGTGTTTGACGAAAAATGGAAAAAATACTTGATTTACAAAAATATGAAATTCATGGCAATGATGATTCAAGTAACGGCAACGAATTAAATTTATGACATAACAACTTCTGTTGGGACAGCTAGTTGTCAACCATTTCTGCAGCGAAATAGGGATTTACTTTGATATGTTTTTCTCAAATTTGCTTACATTATCTATAATTATCAAAACATTTTATAAAATGTTATATAACCTATTTCATCACAAATAATGTATTATTACAATAAAAAGGAAAGTGAAGGGTTTTTCAAATCGGTTCAGTATATTTGCAGCCAATATATACAATCTAAACAACATTTAATATATATTATATACTATAACAAACAATTAAATATTTTCTCTTTATGATATTAGTATAAATATAGACACTTCATAGTATATATCTAATGATTAGTATTTGTCTGTCTATTTATTTTGTTTGTATGTTGTGCCGCCGCGCTGTAAGAAGTTAAAACGGGGCGACTCAGTAGAATATTTTGTGGTATTATTTTATCTTCTTTAATTATCTAACTAAAAAATATTTTCTCGCAAGGTGCCACTTCTTTTCTTGTAGATAATTTCCGTGAGAATGAATGGAATAATTTCCATGAAAACATGGAAATTATTATTAACAAGTTACCCTTGAAACATGACATTTCGTAAGAAGTAAGAATATGCACAACACACAAGTGAAATAAAAACGGTAAAAGGAAAACTATTAGCAACTTATGTGTATAGTTATACTCGTTGGTACTGAACCCTGGTATGACTTCAACTCGCATTGACAGGTTTTTCTTATTTGGACGTGAATTTTAGCTTGCACATTTTACGCGTTTTCGGACAGCAAAAATACCTTAAAAAGTTTCCGATTCTTTTACTTTCGAGATATGGAGCGGAAAAAATAAGTTGCACATGAAAAAATATTTGTGTCCTTCTTCTGAGGACAATGTATAAATCTTCTTAGCGTTATTTTATTTTTTTTGATATTATCAAACTCAATACTTTTATTGGTTTGGGTATAAACGAATATCGAACAAAAGTATCTAGATTTATCAAAAATACATTTGCGGTCACAAACGTAGTTAAGTAATAATTGAAACACTTATTTGTTTTAAAGAAAAAACGTTCAAGATGGTTTTGTAAACACACAATAAATAAACTATAGCTCATGGATGGCCATTTGGTGACTACCGACAACCTTTAGCCTTCATTTCTTTTACAGAATAGGCAGGGGCGGATTACACGTATGATCCCCATCATGCGTGTAATCCGAGCCTTTATACGACTACCCATGAGCATCCACATAATTACTATGCCGATACGTTGCCGTCCTTCCGCCCCACCGATGGGCCACCTACTACTCACAAACAGCACGAAACGCGCCACTGTAAATGTCACTTTACGGCAGTATATGCTAATGCTTTGGCCTGCTTCATCCCATCCCGTTAATCATCCGCTGGCCATTCACACAAACCCCACGCGACTGAATAGCTGTCTCTTCACGTAGATGGCATGGGAATGAGTACTTCCCCGATCGTGCCAGCCCAGCAATGCAGCATGGTACCTCTCACTGAAAAGATGATTTAGATTTTATAGTAATTGGACGGCTTTATTCAAATTTTCTTTACTCTTTATAGTTATAATAGGGCCTGTGGGTTCCTCGAATGTTCACTTAAATATTCATAGCGTTGAGCGGCATATCTCATCTTAGCAATTTTAGAATTTAGACTTAATTTAAAGTTTTGTGAGATTTCTGAACGAATCCGTGATTTTACTGGCGCATATTTTATAATAGGAGCTTCGCAGCCAATTTTCAGGTGCGGCCGCTCGTATAGATGTCTATATAGACTAGCTAGCGCAAGACATATTATTGGGCACAGATGTGCGCATGGCCAAGTGTACTCCCTGTTCCCGGATTCTCCCAATCCTATGCGTCGAAATACGACATGGCCGGAGAAAAACCAGGCGCGGGACCGACGGCTTAACGTGCTCTCAGGAGGATGTAGTACCGCTTCCAGATTCCGGCCTGTTATTATGAATTGATAAATCCCAATAAAACTTGTTATCTTTTTATTATCTCATGACATTCGAAAACAAGTAATTCATTTATAATAGATATTTGACAATGGCATCTAGTCAAAAAAAAAACATATTTCAAAACGCGATCTCGTAAGTTGTTACGGATTTAATCCTATTGCATGTTTCCTTCCCATGTACTAAAACTATAATATGGCGTTGTTTTGTTAAGCTGCAAAACGTAGAAGCAACTGACAGAATAATGAGAACTCCACCTTTATCCAAGTTTATTTGTATTTGTTGACTGGTTTCGAACAACTACATTTCTCGGACCAAGTTCAGTTTTTGTCATCTTGTGGAAGCTAAGAGAAGCCCAATACAGTCTCGTCGGATTGCTATGCGAGACCAGGTTTGCGGTCGTAAGAGACCCTCTCTCCCGCAGATGGGAGAGATGCATCCCGATATGTGAGTGTTTGTAACAGCTAATTAAACTGTTATTATCTTGGCCAGATGGACCGAGAGGTCTCTCCTCCCCGGACCCTGACATTTGGGGCAGGTCGCGCGCGGTAGTTAAAATGGCCTCAGCGCTGACGTGAACGTGTTGTTTATGGAAAGGATAACGACTAGACATGCATGAAACGAGATGCGAGTTCAAAGTGCAGAATTTAAAAGTACGAGTCCAACTCACAGCACGGCATGAATGTTGCGTGCGTGCGTGTGTGTAAATGTCTGTCGGTCAGATTATCTTTTTTTTATTGATAATTCGTCTCATTGAAAAGTTAGAAAACTATATAACCTTTCATTTGGTTCAAAAGCAACTACTTTGACATTTATTATGCAGGTATGATATCGAGTGAAAATGTAAAATGATGCCTCACACAGTCGTATCAATTTCCTGTGACAATAAATGTAACCTTACCCCTTTTATTTGTCCAAAATTGACCCGGTCGTACAATAGTCAAGTCATTCATGGCTATTTATCAAACTGACAAGTGATTTCCAAGGACAGTCTTGTATTTCTATACGCAATTGTGCTTCACATCGAAAATGTCGCACGTAATTCCATCCAAATCATTTCAATATTTAATCTTAGGAAAACTTACGACGAATGGTTTTACACCAATATTAACGTGTATGGACAATTACCAGATTTCACTATAAATAGATTACGTTATATAAATGGAGAAAAAATCGCTCAATAAATTTCAATTTAACGGATTTTTAATTAACTTTAAAAATTAAATTTAAATCTAAAAACACTAATGTAGAATTGGAAAACTGTTGCTGACATTCCTTGAGTGATTTTCTTCTATCATCGTAGATATATGTAGCTTAATTAGTAATGTAGACGCTCTTAATAAGTATGAATTTATTATTATGTTACCGTTTTCGTTGTTTTCACGGGAAAATTCTTTTATGTACTTAAAAAAGCCGGAAAAGTGGACCGAAACTTAGTTTGAGTACTGATTGCTGGGTAAAAAAAAAAATTGGGCGATATTCCGTTAGGGTGCTTACGAAAAAAATCACATTTGCAAGTGAAGTGGAATTGTAGCCACCACTTCACGCGATGTCTGTATTACGTATGAGGTTTTAATTAATATTTTCTCATTGATACCTATACAGCAAGCAGAATCAATAGCAACGCCAATAGACATTCGCATAATTGACCATGCAGATCCGTTGCCATACATTCCTCGTCCCCGGTGGGCCACTGGCCACTCGCAATTCGTAAAAAAGATTCTCCCTGATGATGATGCCACTACCTCTTACATATACTGCTGCATTACTTGATCAGACGTGGGGCAGATGGGAATGTCGATTGTGTAAGTATTGTTATATCATTAGGAGTACTAAGCAAAGAGGGCCAAAGACCAGTAAAACATGAAGATAAGTATTCCCGGCATAAGTATATTATGTATGCCACCAGGAAGGGGTAGTCTGGCACCACTGCATAGGTCTGCATAGGAGGAGGTAGTGCCATGCATGGCGCATGATACTACATCCTCCTATGCAACGTAATTGGGCCGACGCGACCGGGGAGGTACCTCTCGTACACTTGATACCACCGTAAAGTGACATCTTTAGTGTCGCATTTCGTACGATTTGTGGGTAGCCAGTGGCCCATTTGGGTGGGGAGAAGGAGGGCAACTCATCCGATTTCTAGCTTTTCCCCTTATTCTACAAACAAAAAAGATTGTGCAAGTACTGTTATATCATTAGGAGTACTGAGCAAAGGGGCCAAAGGCCAGAATAACATGAAGATAAGCATTCCCGACATGAGGAAATTCGCTTTACCATTAGACTTCACCAAACAAATATTGCATATCAGAGGGATCAAAATGCTTGTGTCAGACTTTGCTGGGACATATCAACCTGTGCCTACATCTTAACGTTTATTAATAGGGTTACTCAGTGTTAGAATGCCGATGTGTCCCCCCCCCCCCCATGGACTACTGGCCACTCATTAACCGCATGCATGGCACTACCTGCTCCTACGCAGCATGGCACCACCTCTTCCTCCCTAATTAGGTAGTCTATGCAAGTTATGCATGTCTAGATTCCATGATGCTTGCTGAGGAAGCTTAAGAAACAATGTAACCAAGTGTCGGTACAGCTTGTTCACGCCTCTGCTAAACGTGCGGTCCACTGCAAATTTTAAATATACAATTTTATAGAGATAGATTCCTTTTCGAATGAGGTGTTCCAAGTGCAGTCTCTACTTTCATATCGATTACCTCTTTGTGATTTTTTTTATTGCTCCATGCTAACGGGAGCGTCCAGTGTAGCTTCATCGGTTACTATGAGACACGTCGTGATTGTGCGTGATTGTGGTGGATATGGCGACATAACCCTTTCCAGTAGATGGAAAGGATGCGTCACGATAGTTTCATAGGATCATCTGAAGGAACTATAACGATGGTTATTGATAAGTATCCGAAACGACAAAGATAAACTTGATAAGCTATTTGAAACAATTTTATTTTACAACGTAGTTTCCTTCTACTTAGATGCATTTAATCCAGCGCTTCTCCAAAGCCAATACACCAGTTCGATAAACTGTTTTCTCTAACCCCTCAAAATACTCATTTACGGCGACAATGACTTCATATCTCATTTACGAAATACTCATTTACGGCGACAATGACTTCATATCTCATTTACGAAATACTCATTTACGGTGACAATGACCTCATATCTCATTTACGAAATACTCATTTACGGCGACAATGACTTCATATCTCATTTACGAAATACTCATTTACGGCGACAATGACTTCATATCTCATTTACGAAATACTCATTTACGGCGACAATGACCTCATATCTCATTTACGAAATACTCATTTACGGCGACAATGACTTCATATCTCATTTACGAAATACTCATTTACGGCGACAATGACTTCATATCTCATTTACGAAATACTCATTTACGGCGACAATGACCTCATATCTCAGTGATCATCAATTTTGTGGAGATATTTTTTAAATTATGTCCAACGTTTTTGCAAAGGAAACGGCGTGCATGCCGACGAATACAAATTGTTGGCGGGCAAAAATATACATTTTTATTACTTTTCCTTTGAAATGTAGGAAAACGGGTAATAATCCGGGCGACATGGGTAAGTAACATGCGAAATTCGGGTAACTTGTATTTACTACTTAATGTTATATGCGAAGGGATTGAAAGCATTTCGCAAATGTATGTTTTACCCAGAGGGACATTATAATCATCGCGACAGAACTCTAATTTCCACACCCATCGACAAGATGTCCGTTATTCCACAAAGGCGTGGTTTAAATACCACTTCTTACCTCGTACAACTGTGCTGTGGACCCAGCTGCCCCCTTCGGTAATTCCGATCCGATACGACTTAGAGGTCTTCTAGAAAAGAGTATACCCAATCCTTAAAGGCCGGCAACGCGTCTGCAAGAGTCCTAGTCTTGCAAATGTCTATGGGCGGCGGTAGTCACTAGCCACCTGCTACCTAGCTGTGTGTCACCTACTTCATGAAAAAATTGCAATTCAAATGACAAATGAATACACTTCAATGTGACGATCAAACGATAAATGAATGGAATGCGTGATGAGAATTTAGCGACAAAATATTCTAGAAATATTCAACAAAAAGGTTCAAGTTTAAATATATTCTTAAGAATATTATTCGAACTTTTTATTTCTAGTTCCTTACGTCTATTATTTAATGGGGGACCCCTTAAAATCACTTAAAGTTGTAGCCCACGTGGTGTACATGTATAAGGGAGACATATCTAAAACAATATGACACAAAAAACTTGGCTACGATGACCGTACGCCAGTTGTGCCAGCCGCTAGTACTAGTACAGCGGGGTCCCGCCCCATCATGATATCATAACGAGCTTTTTCTAGCCAGAAGACAACGTAACGTTTAACTTTGGCTGCCTCGCGTTTGCCCTCTAATATCCCAAAGAGGATTGTGGGCGGTCCCCTCTTTCATGGTAATACTAGTTTATTGTTAGCTAATCTCAAACCATAAACGGAATGTATCTTTTGCGTCGGTGGAAAGCAGGGGGTCTATCCCTCTATATACCATAAACCCGACGACTCTTTTAGGTTTTGTAATAGGCTTCTGTCAGTCATAAAAAATACAAAAAGTATTAGCACATTCGTATTTTTATTAATTTGGGTTGCATGTGTAATTGTATGTGTGTAACTTGTGTGTGTGCAACTTGTGTGTATGTGACTTGTGTATGTGTAACTTACTAAAACTATGATTTATTATGTGTATCATTACGACTAAAAAGACTTCGGAAAATATATTTGTTGTATGTAGTTTACATGTAAAAGTACAAGATACATGATTTCATACTGCAGTGTCATCATACAGCATCCTTGATTGTAGATAAACACATCTTATTGTAAAGTCAACCTTTTTATTTTTTTGTTGACACGGGGAAAAGCGTTTACGCGCCTTAACCGGCCCTGGGTGGGGTCCAGTGGTGTGTGGGACTCGCGGCACATGATAGTGCCGAATAACCACAAAAACCACCGCGAGTGCCATCAGTGCCGCCCTTGGTGACGTGTGCCCCGGAACAACTATCATCAGGGCACCTCGACGGCTAGTCAGCCCCCTAAGGGACCAACTCCACCTCCACAAATGATGTTGCCCAGCACTACAGGACAACCCCACCGACTTTGGGACAGTGCAAGTGGGTGAGGTTCCCACCCTCGCCCCTTGTCCCGTGCTCGAAAGCGCCACCTCCTGTTGCCCTTAGGTCCCCTCTTCTTATAAGAGAGATGCAAATATCCCCCTCGGTTCAATTTCTTCGCCTGGGTTCGCCTCAGGCTACCAAGCCTCACCGCCACGACAAGGCTTGAACCATGGTAGGGATTGTAAAGTCAACCTTACGTGCATGATTTTAAGTACGTTTTACAAGGCAGATTGTATTTAAAAGACTTATATAATATGAGTTGTTTCTACAAAGTGCAATGCATGTAGTACAATTTGTCAATTGCAAATCTTTTATACGGAAGGCTTTGAGACGCTGACCGTGTCTTGGTATTCTCGTAAGTCCAGTAATGTTATATAGAAACTTAAATGATGTTATTAATGTTTTATAAAGTACTCCTGTCACCTATACAACGGGTGGGCTAAAAACAACTACTTTGATAATATTAAGTTACTATTGATATGATATACTTGTGTGTGGAGAACCTATTTACTGATATTTAATAATAATTTTGTAAGAGGTAGTACCATGTTGCGTAGGAGGACGTAGTGCCATGCATGGTGCATGACACTACGTCCTCCTAAGCAACGGAATCTCTTGCTCACTTGATACCGCCATGAAATGACACCTACGGTGTCGCATTTCAGGCGGTACGTGAGTAGCCGGTGGTCCATTGGGGGGATGAAAAGGAGGGCAACGCTTCGGCTCAATTATGCTAATGTTCATGTGCGTCAGAAGTCGTTGAAAGGGTCCGACCGCTAGTTTGTCCATTTATACTATAAAAAAAATACAAATTTTGATTTATAGCCTATTAATATGATATATTTTAAGTAGACGGCAACTAGGCTTTTTTAAACTTGTAACATTGGCCAAATCTAGGTTTTCAAAAACTATGTAATAATAATCTATCCCCATTAGCTATCTGTGCAGATTTTAGAAAATGTCCGCCTCGTGGGTGGTAAGAATATTCAACCAAATTCGTGAGGTCCCGAGTTCGGGTCCCGGTACGGAAAAAGTATTAATGGGATTTTTCAATCTCTGTATGTCTAACAACAATCCGTAGTGTAGAATTCGGTGCCACAACCCCTTGTCACGAAGAGCACGTTAAGCTCTCATTCCTGTTTAGCCTAGTTCTCTCCTGTGGTATAGGAATACCGTCCCATCACAATGGGAGAGAATGAGAATAGTAAGGGCACGTTCACTTGAGTCTACGCACAGACTTATTCACTCTAATAATGTATCTAGCGCAGTTGGCTGTAAGTCTCTAAAGAGACGGCCGCGGTTGGCTAAAACATTATTATTGTTGTGATAAAAAATTATAATTGAACTAAGGTGTAATGCTTTTAAAATATCTTATTGTAACTTTGTGAAACTCTACTTTCATATAACTAAATACCTTTTGCCCATTAGTCAGTGAAGCCCAGAGAAATTTATTGTTTAAGTATCATAAGTGCCTTTTCCTGTTGAAATCTTGATAATTAATGAACTTTGAATCATCAGTAGACTTTTTGCATCAACGACAATTTGTTATCTTTCAAATATACCATGATTAATGACAAAATGACTAAAAACTAATTTAGCTCCAAGTTGTGTTTGGCTTCCACAAGAACTAATTAAGTTAAAGTTTTGCCTTCTAGAGGCAATTTAAAAGTTGGAAACAGGCGTTGTTGTTATGGAATTGTGTAGGTGTTAGTCGGTGAACTAATTCGAATAATCGTCTTGAGTTTATGTTACTGCAACCATAATTCGCAATATTAAGGTTTGATTCTAGTGGTCAAACTTACTGGAAGGTATCATTTTGTTTGCATTACATTACTTGTAGACCTCGCTTGAATGTTAAGCCGATTCCCCTGTCACGTGTTCGCCCCGTTGCGTCTGTACGTAGGCGCAATGTACCTAAGCACCGACTGGACGTCTGACACGACTGGTGTGCTTGCACTAAACATAGACTCTATTTGTGCCTTTTCACACGTGACACGGTATCGATGACTCTACCCGGCGTTTGTCATGTCTACTCAAGTAAATTATACGTTACAACAGACATGACAAACACGGTTGTTCCATCGCTGACAGATTCGGGGTCGAGTCCCACACACCACTGAACCCCACACATGGCGGGTGAGGGCTCTCGCAACGATTCTTACTCTGTAGCGGCCTTTATCTAAAGTGTGTGTAAAAGAACAACGACCCGGGACCGTGTGTCGTGTGGCTTGTGAAAGCTCTCTACGTTACGTGACGAAACAAAAACTATTTAAAAAAAATTTATTTCTGAATATAATGTTTTGGAATTACGAATATCACAGTACAATATTTTAGAATTGCATTACGAAGATTTGAACTTGGAGTGCCTCTTGAATAACAAAATAATTTGTATTTATATTATATAATGATAAGCTAACGACTTCTACATTAGATATATAATCTGACGAGAAAAGTAAACAAAGGAAATATTCTTAGAGAAAGTTAAACATTATTAGTAATGGCTTCGACTTAAGAATACATTATCAGAAACAAAATATTATTTGTAATGGTTTGTTTATTTACTTACAACATGGTTTGACACAAATGCTTATTTTATATTGTGTATGATTTACTAGGTTGAGTGTTATGTGTAATGTTTAATAAAGTTATTTATGAAATACAGAGTACAATATAAGTATACTCATACTGTATATGTGAGTATGCGTGGATGATATATAACGCTTACACATTACCAGTTTACGCGGCACAATTGCCGCGCGGTTACCGCATGGGTGTGAAAAGACACTTAGAGAAATATCTCTACATTCAGTAACAACCCGCATATTGACAATATACATTTAAGTCTGACATAAAATCTTAATTATTGTTTTATTTATTTGTGCAATTATATTTTACACTCGACCTTATTATATAGGTACACCTAATCAAATAAGTGTAAATTTTGTGTTTGTAGAAATTGTATATTTTAATACTTTTATAAATATTATCTGCGTGAGTACATTCATAAATAAATAACCGTCATTTCTAGTAACAATTACTGGATGAGGTATTACAAATTACACCACCATGGTTCAAGCCTTGTCGTGGCGGTGGGGCTAAGCAGCCTGGGGTGAACCCTGGCGAAGCCAATTGAACCGAGGGGGGTATTTGCACCCCTCTTATAAGAAGAGTGGGCTTAAAGACCAGGAGGAGGATTCGGTCTCGATACACCTCTAATAAGAAGAAAAACCGCCACCTCCTGTTGCTCTTAGGGGACCTAAGGGAGGAGGCGCTTTTGCCCACGGGGCAAGGTGCGAGGATGGGAACCTCACCCTATTGCTCTGTTCCAAAGTCGGTGGGGTTGTCCTATAGTGCTGGACAATTCCATCTGTGGAGGTGGAGTTGGACTCTTTTGGAGCTGACTATAAAGGCAGGTATGATGGCGAACTACAAAACATAAATTTGTATTCAAAGATAGTTCTTATTCAGCACAATGAAATTACATTTACGAGAGGCAAAATTACATTTACAGTAAAGTAAAGTAGCAGGAGATCGGTCGTGTAGGCGTTCATCGAAGGAGGCCTGTGTCCAGCAGTTGACCGATAAGGGCTGATAAAGAAAAAAAAAAATAACTTTATATATTATTTCTACACTTATTTATTTTTCAATATACATTTACATCTGGATTTTTTAAAATTGAAAATTAAATAATTGTGGAAATAGTATATAAAGTTAATTTATTCATTTAAGTGTTAACATGAATTTCCATCACGAAGTGACATTACGTTCAATCGACTATAGGTAAAAAAAAACATTTGATTTATAAACGTATCTAGTATGTATTTTGTTTTTCTGCATAGTCTTTGACGACAGTTATTTTAGGTTTTTCTTTTATAGAATTGGGGGGCAAACGAGCAATCACATCCGTTTTACGACCACCAACGCCCACGAACATACGCATAATTACGATGCCGATGCGTTCCCTTACCCCCCCCCCCAATGGGCCACCGGCTACTAATAAACCGCACGTAACGCGACACTAAAGATGTCACTTTACGACGGTATCATGTGAGCGAGAAGCACCTCTCCGGTCGTGCCGGTCCAAATCCGTTACATAGGAGGATGTAGTGTCATGCACTATGCATGGCACCATTTCCTCCTATGCAGCATGGCACTACCTCTTCATAGGTATAATGTAATGATGCTCAAAACTTTTGCAAGATAGGATTTTGTGGTTGTCTAACTCCAGGGTACCCACCCACCTCTAAGTTGTACCATGTATGCCGGGCTAAAGGAGTAGAGGGGTCACGGCATTACTTTAGCTCACCGGGCTAGACTCAAGGCACAAACAATTCGTCAGATTAATATGTATAACTTAATGAGCTGGACTCCTTTCGGAAGGATTGGAGCTGAACCACTCTGGGTATGGAAAGGGAGTAGAGAGTATTATTTTAAAAGTAATAATCCAAATATTATTAAATAATATTTGGATTTTACTTTATAACAGTAAATGTCTTTATTGTAAAATTGTTTGGTCTAAGGTGTAAAGCTTTCAACATATATAATACAACATTTTCCTTTAAAGATTAGTCTGACATGTTTCCGTTATTATACAATTTAGCTCACCAATTAATATACCTTCATAATTTTTAGAACTTCAGCAGTTGATTGATATGAGCGATAGTTTAATTATATATTAAAATTGATTTAGCTATTAATATGCAGTTTCGGTCTTTAACTGACGATCTTGAGGGTGGGTAAGTTCCTGTCCGCTGAATTGTGACCACAGAAGGTGAATACTATATATTTCATGTACTAGTGACTTCGGACATTACCTAGAGATACGCACATACGTGTATACATGGTCTAGTTCGAGGGGCTTATACACTTTACTAACGTAGGCTACACATGTCACCTGTCAGCTGGTATCGACAGGCATACCATAGCTGCAATACAGCCATAGACAATGGTACACTCATTCTATCAATTACATAATCAATCCAAACCTTTCCATATATAATAGTATTATAAATTATTTTCTTTCTAATCACATACAAAACTAGGTGGCAGATAAAGTTTATTTTTAAGCTTTTACTCTTATTCTTGTACATATGTAAAATAATTTTGTTTCCAGGAGGGTGAAATGGGAGTTCCTTATTCTTAAGTCAGAATCTAAAAAAAATATTATTGAGCCTTCCTCCATAAAATTGAATTCCACACATGTGAAAATGAGTAAATAAATACCAGTTGCTATGGCATAAGGGGGTGAAATATGCGTTGAAAGTTTTTATGAAAGATTCGAAACTGCTGGCGCAGTTAGTTGTCTCCAGGTTGAATGATGAGACATTTTCATAATTCATAGACGTAAAACACTGTATTGGTACAGTTCAATTATATTATAAATTTTATATGTAGAGTAATTACGGTGTAAAAAATAGACTATAATCGCATATTATGGCCACCGTAGTCTCTTAGTGGTGTGCGGTGCAGCCGCATCACTCGCAATGACAATCCGTTGGCCCGCAACAAAACAAAATAGCTCTGTTTTTTTAACATGCCGTAATGTGATACGGCGATTTGTACAATACGAGCACGACTAAAAGAAAATTGAATGTCTATATAGTTCCACTATTTAGACTTTTTATTTTTTATTTCATAATTGTTGTAGGTTTCGAAAATAAAAAACTACCTGTTGAATAATTGTGAAAGTTTTGCTGGCGACACGCTAGTAGTCGTAGTTGTTGACAGTTTATGAAATTATGGACATCGACAATATTTCATAACTTTATGATAGGTTTTATTTCGAAGCAGATTGATGAATAGAGGTAGTTTAGTCTAGTATAGGGGGCAAACGAGCTATTGAGCCTTTTTACGATTACCGCCGACGACCATGTACACCCGCATGAATACTATGCCTATATGTTGCCCTCCTTCCCTGGTTCCCTCCAATGGTGCTCTGCAGAGGCCATACCTAAGAAGTATAACCGTGCCACCATGTTAAAATAAAAGATTCTCCGCCACTGGAAATCCTCCTATAACATTTTTTTTCCTTTAACTCTCTGACGATGGTTTGCCACAAGGTAAACCGATCACTCGTTGGTCTCTTATGTAATACAAAATATATCACGCTATGCATTTCTTTAATAAAAGGTAAAACGATTTTTCTTTGCGCAATATTTTCTAACATTTATTAATGAATGAAAAAATATCTAAAAGTAATTTACAAGACGTATATAGCTTAGAGCTTAGAGAGAGACATAGAGCAGTAATACGTAATGCCATGCTGCATTGCAGGCTATATACTGTCGCGTTTAGTGCGGTTTATGACTTGCTAGTAGCCCACGATAATAATATGGATGTCTATGGTAGTCGATAGTCGTGAGAAAGCCTAGATTACTCGTTTTCCCTCCTATCTATACTAGGTTCTAGAGCATAATCACCCCTATCATTCAGACGGGTATAGCTTCCGCAAGAATTAATTATTCTTAAGATGCAATGAGTAAGTTACGAGTGTGGACATAATTTAATGCTTTTTTGTACACGCTATTTAATAACATGTGTGTGGTTTAATTAGTGAGGCTCTCCGATTTAATGAGTGTATTATATTTTAAAGCCCATGGCGAACCTAACGGATTTCAAAATATATAAATTACGTTTCTGCGCGTATCAAAATAATCATTGCGAATACCAAATTAATAATTGAAGCAGATTTGATTTTTTACATATCACAGCCATTATCGGATTCGGAAGCTGTAACAAAAGTATGTTGCAGATAGTTACTTAAAATAAAAGAAAATAAAAAAGGACCTAACTAATTTGCGCAATTAATTAAGTAAATGTAATTTTGCCTCTCGTAAATTTGTAATTTCATTGTGCTGAATAAGAACTATCTTTGAATATAAATTTATGTTTTGTAGTTCGCCATCATTACCTGCTTTTATAGTATAAAAATGTCAAGAACCACTTCGTGTTTATTATTAACTATCACAGAAACGTTCCATATTAATTAACCAGACCGGCTATGCATCTCGGCTCGTAATTTATTTGACACATAAGTTTATAACAGGCTAATCGATGCTTAAATTGAGCCAGTTAAACCTGTGAAACTGGCACTTAGGATTTTAATATATCTAACATATATAAATACAACCTGTCAGTGTATGTGATGTCCGCACGTGTATTGTGATTTCTCAAAATCTACAGTGTTTTCACGTGGTTCTCGTCCATGAACAGAACGATTCCCGAGGGATGTTTAGTGTATAATTTATTCACGGGCATAGCTGGGGCAGATTGCAAGTTATCGATAAAAGGTATATATCGCTGTACTAGTGTAAAAAATATGATAAAATATATGAAAGCATAGTCTGTTCGTTTTTGTGGACATCTTATCAACAATAGAATAATATTTACTTGCTGCCTTGCTGTAAATTAAATAAATATCGCGATCAATCGAAATGAAACAAGAAAATGTATTCAATACAATAGTTCCGGATATTACCCCGGAGCACGGACAAACGCCGTGACGGGAATCTTGCGAATTTAATAAACCACGATAAAATTCTTTATGGTTGTTTTTGTAATATGTGATAGTAGTTTTTATACTATTTAATAGTAGTATTTAGTAATAATGGGTAGCATTCGCGTATACAATATATTTACAGTATTCGTAATTCTAAAAGCACACCATTGTTTACAAAGTTCCACATTAAACTAATCTCAGTAGCAGAGTTGCCTCACTAAGTGCCAGAGACGCGTCTCTTAACAAGCCATTATATATTCTCACCGATTCAATTGTAGCCGAAGCCACCCAGATAAATACTTTATTTATAGCAATTACGTGCTCTTTTGCTTTGATACTGAAAATTGCAGCAGAATCTCTTAAACTTGGACGTTTAAAGTGCTGTCTTTAATGAAGTGATAAGAAGAAAATGTTTTAACTTTACCTAATTAGAAGAAGAGAGGCCACATCCATTAAGACGTTATTGCATTTGATCCAATATCCGATATTCAATAAATCGGTAATTGTGCATACCTTGAACGCGTATGAGTGCCTGAGCGCGAGAATGCTTGTGTGTTGTGTTGTGTGTGTGTGTATGTGTGCGTGTGTGTGTGTATGTGTGTATGTGTGTGTGTGTATGTTCACTCGTACGTACGGGCGTTCCAGCGTGTATGAGTGCATGAGTGCGAGAATGTATGCATGACGCATGAGCTCTAAGCATGCTAGCGTGTCTGTATGCGGATGTGCGTGTATGCGTTGTTCGTTTTTGTACTCTAAGGGGACAAACGCTTTTCATGACTACCGATGCCCATAGACATCCACAAACTCTCCAATGAGTCACAGGCCATATAAAAATCGCACGAAAGCGACAGAATAGTGACCACTTCACGGCGGTATCGTATGAGCGAGAGGTACATTGCTGACCCCATTTCGGGTACAAAACACCATGGTACTACCTCTCATTGTACTTTTCAATGGACAAAGGAGTAGTGAACCGCCGTCTTTTGCTGCATCTGACTTTAAGTATTATAACCGGCCGTGCGTTTGGTACATTGCTGCCAAATTGGGCTTGCATGACCTAAGAAGTGTCAGTTGCAAGTGGTAATATCAGCGTGAAGTTAGGGGTGTGTTGTCGTGTTTGTCTCGGTTTGTCCTGGAGGCCCACTAGGGGAAGAGGGAAAGGGAGGACTATGTATAATCATAATTTATGGACGTACTCCCTACGTGCTTGATATTCTCATCAAATATTAAGTGAATTAGTAAGAGGTAGTGTAATGTTGCATTACAGCTGAATTAGTCCGGCACGACCGGGGAGATACGTCCCGCTCTCATAGCACTGCCATGAAGTAACAGCCATGCCGTCGCGTCTATGCGGTTTGTCAGTTTCAGATGAACGAATGTAGCAACATGACAGGTACCTTACATTTAAAATTGAGTACTTACGTTATTTCTTAAGTTTTTGTCTTTGTATTGGAAACTTGTTTTATTAATAATAGGACTGCTTATAATGAATTGTGAGTGACTTTTCTTGTTCAATTATTTGGTACACCTCAGTACTAAATAATTGGCTAACGAACTTTATAAATACAAGAGGTAGGGCTTTTTAGAAAGACGGCCCATCGTTGTCTTCTAAATATCTACATCTATACTAATATTGTAAAAAGAAAACTTGTTATCGTCTGTTTATTTGTTTGTTTCTTTACTACAAATTGGATAGCCTCCAAAATTCCTGGACCAACTTAAAAAATATTTTAGTATTTGTATCCTACATAAATATAATTTGTTGTCATTATCATGACATTAAATCATCATTACCGAGAATTTATAATTGAAATTCACAATCTTCATGTTTTTATAAATCTATGAATTTATGCCATACTTTGTGAAATATCCCTGTGACGGACTTCTAGTATTGTGTATAACTATGAATAATTAACGCCCAACGAAGTGGGAAGGAATCACCCTCCCTAAATCTGATAAATCCGGGTCAATCCACTGAACTGGCACTTAGAGGTTTTTGTCAGTAGCGTCGAGTCCTTCCAGCTTACACAGGGCTCGTTGGACGATGAATAAAGCTTTTACCCTCCTTTCTAAAGAAAAAAATAACAAGAAGAAAAAACGCACGACGATGAGAACGAAGAGGGCAGGGTGACTTGCCCTCTTCGTTCCCCAGGGAATTAATGGCACCCTTTAACCGGAATTTTATATGCATCTGTATTTCTATTCGTGCATAGTATATAGATTTTTTTATTTTAAACGAAATAATCAAATGAAAAATTTGTATAATACAATGTCCGTCTTAAGTTTCATAAGCACACTCTGTCCTGATTGTTTAGTTGGACAACGGACACACTCACGTTAATGATGGAAACAGTCTATTGTTATTTAGTTTCCATTAAAGCTAACCAACACTTACACTTTAAAAAATAATATTTTCATTCAAATGTTTTTTTATTGGGGCAAATGGGCGACGGAAACGTTTTGACAACAACCGACTCCAACAGACATCCGCAATATTTTTATCACGAGACGCGCTGCCATCCATAACTTCTCCCGTCCAGTGGGCCAATAATAATATAATATAGTTTCTCGAAGTTTCGTCAAAGTCGATATATTAAGGATAATTTTCTCAGATGGCTCATGGATATGACGTACGAATTGAAAATTTAACTTCAGACAGCTGACAGAGATTTTCACAACCCGTTCGGAATATTTGATATATTTGCCTTATCTAAAATCGATTATTTCGATGCTGAGCTCAAACTGAGATATATTTTAAGGAGTTACTATTTGTTCTTATGTGTAACGATTATTTTAAATAAGTGTCAGTGCTATGCTGCAATGTGGCCATATTGGGCCAGCGCAAACAACGAGGTAACTCTCGCTTACATGATCCCGCCTTACGATACAAATGAAAATAAATTTCAGTGCCAATGTTTCAATATTTCAAAACAATCGAATAGATTTTTATTAGTTTCTTCAATATTGTTGGCAATTAAAATTTTGAGGCATATAACCTTATCACTCTTTAACAAGCTCAGCGTCACTTAAGGAGCCCCTGCTGGTGCTTTCTTTGCGAGGTATGGTCCGAAATTGGGAAATCCGCAAGAAACCCAGTGTAATGAAGTGTCAGTGGGCAGGCCACTTTGCTCGCTGAACCGAAGACAGTTGGGGACGAAAGGCTTCGAATGGCGGTCCTGTACCGGAAGACGGAGTGTTGGACGGCCTCTTACCCGGTGGACTGACGATTATTAAGTTGCCGGTGAACCGCTGGGGGCAAGTTGCTCGTGGCCGTGACCAACGGCGCTATATGGGGAGGCCTATATCCAGTAGTAGACGTCAACTGGCTGATAGTGATTATGCGATACTCTTAAAGTGAAAAGAGCAAACTATGAGGACTATCCTTGAGTGTAATTTCCATTGTGAATGCTTTATGTCGACATCTCAAGTTTTCGCAAATGTTTTCGCATTACAATAAAAATACTGTAACGAATTTCGCTTGTTATAACTCAATAAACCACACGAAATCCGTTAGATAGTGTTTAAGAATACAACAACAGGTAATAATATGAAATTACTAGTATCAACCCATGGATTTACTGGCGTAACTCCGGTCTTATTAGTCATAACATCATTGCATGTAATCAAAATTTTTTAATTGGGTTCCTGAGATAAGCGCATTCGAACAATTTTAATTATATATAAGTGTAAGTGTTGATTAGTTAGATTTATCACAAACTCTGCCTGCATTAATTTCAGTACCAATCGTGCCTCCGTCAGCGTCTGAAGCGTTTCCTAACTAGCCACTATATATTCCTACCGATTCATTTGTATCCAAAGTTCCATTTAGACAAATTCTTTATTTATAGCAGATACGTGCTCCAATGTGATAATATTGAACATTTAAGCTAAAGCTTTAAAACTAAAGTAGCTGTTTATGGTGCACTTGTCTGGCATATAAAAGTAGTTTTGAAATATCACCAGACTGCTGTTTATTTAGCCGTTTACGATGAGATAGTATAATTTGGACGAATTTGTAAATTAGATGTGTTATTTGAAGAGGAAAGAAAGGATAGGCACTTCACTGGTTTTTAAATTCAATGGCCTCATGGATCATCTTTAGAACAGAAAGTGTTTTCTATTTAGGGTTTGTGCTTTGGGATATTTAAAATAATAAAAGCGGCACGAGGTTTCTACGGACGCTAGGATAAAGTTCATTTCGCTTTATAAACTCGCCGACTATCGCACGAAATGCTGACCCCACGCCGGCTCGCCCCGCGTGGAAAAGGCTGCAGCTCAGTATAATCTAAGAGGGTTGTGCAGCGCCAAAAATGTGTTGTTAAACTATTTTACGATTCCGCTACTTCCCGCTTAATGCCTGTAAGATACAGAACATCAAACTGACTAGCCGACCTCGTCTAGTAGCGCCACCAGGCCCCATTCTTCATCTGACAGGCACTTTTAGCCGAATGGTAAAAAAGTGTCTGTCGGAAACCTCTCTAATCGTAAAGTGACATCTTCAGTCGTCTTTCGTGCGCTTTGTGAGTAGCCGGTGGCCCATTGTGGGGGGAAAGGAGGGCAACAGTAAGTTGGCGTAGTAATTATGTGTATGATCATGGGCGTCGGTAGCGGTAAAATGGTTCCGATTGCTCGTTTGCTTTTTATTCTATAAAAAAACATTATATTAGTTCCGGCTGCGTGGCCTTCGAGACCACCTCTTGTTTGCCTCTTGTTAGTTCCCTTCGCGTACCCGCTAACTACTCTGTGTTGAGGACTCGCCACAGTTTTGTTACGGAAATGCATTTAACGTCAGTGTATAACAACAGTCTACAACTGCCAGATGGTCTTCATTTCGTTTAGCAAAGAGTTTCTCAACTCGTGCTGTATTTCTGTATATTGTTCTGAGGTAGGGCTGCATAGGAGACGCCGCCACGGATGGCTCGGCAGACGTCGGACGAAGAGGAGGGTGTTCCACCACCCGTCACGGATGCTGAAATGGAGGCGATTCTGACTCGCCTCCAGAGTAAGAAGAGGGCACCGGGTCCAGACGGGGTGCACGGGAGAGTGCTGACAATCTCTCTCGTGCACCTCGGGGATAACCTCCGGGAAACTTTTGACCGCTGCCTGCGGTCTGGTCAGTTCCCGGGGGCATGGAAGGAGGGTCGGCTCTATCTGCTTCTAAAGGCAGGGCGGCCCATGGACTCGGCTTCGTTGATTCGACCGGTGATGCTGCTGAACGAGACCGGGAAGGCCCTAGAACGGATAGTGGCCTCCCGTCTCGTTCAGCATCTGGAGGAGGGTGCGGGACCCGGACTCTCGGAGTTACAGTTCGGATTACGGGCACGCCGGTCGACTATCGATGCCTTCAAGGGCCTGCGGGCGGTGACGGGTGAGGCGAAACGCAGGGGGGAGGTGGCGGTGTCGTTGGACATCGCGAACGCCTTCAATAATCTCCCGCATAGCGTGATACGGGAGGCACTGAAATTTTTCAGGGTGCCTTCCTATCTCGTGAGGCTGTTGGAGGCGTATCTCTCCCATCGGAGAATGGCTCTCGGGAACCGGTCGGGGTCCGTGGAGTGGCGGCAAGTCGGGCGTGGTGTCCCACAGGGTTCAGTACTTGGACCCATCCTGTGGGACGTCGGCTACGGCTCAGGCCGAGAGCTGCTTCTATGTCTCCGATAGGAGGGCTCTCGGCCTGAGCCCCACGCATGACGAGATCCTACGGATTCGCCGTTTAGGGCAGGTGGCGTTAATGCAGAGGTGGGGGAAGGACCTGGCGCGGTAGCCGTACGGTAGAGAGATAGCGGCTGCCTTGCTCCCGGTCCTCGAGCGGTGGATGCGCCGTAGGCGCAAACCCCTCACCTTCCGTTTGACACAGATGCTCACCGGGCACGGTTGCTTTGGTGAGTATCTGTGCAAGACGGCCCGCAGGGAGCCGACGACTCGTTGTCACGATTGTGACGTGGCGGTGGACTCTGCCTAGCACACCCTCGAGGTGCGCCCGAGATGGCTTCCGGCGGCGCTGCGTCACGATCTGACATCAGTTGTCGGAGGAGACATGTCAAAGTCAAGCATCATCGATGCGATGCTCGGCAGCGACGAGTCCTACAAGGCGATGGCTTCCTTCTGCGAGACCGTCATGTCCCAGAAGGAAGCCGACGAGCGGGTGAGAGAGGAGGCTGCGCGGCCTCCCCCCGCCGACGACGAATGGGGATACGAAAGAGGCGCTATCTACAGCGCCTTCAGTAGTGCCCCTGTGTTCCGTGTCGGGCCGGGATGGGAACCCGGTCCACTTCAACAGACACGGCGTTGTGGGGAGTGTCATAGCGTAGCCGGACAGTCCCCGAGGAGGTGAAGTCTGGCCTTTTCGCCGAGGTCAGCGTGTCGCTGGAGGGGTCCTGTTGCCAGCAGATCCGGGACCCTCTACTAACAGCGGCTGAAGGCTCCCGTAGGGGTTTACTTGGTATTGCTACCAAATAGCCGAGTCCAACATAGGTCTGGGGGTCTACCCGGGCTCCCAGGTATCATGCGTAAATGTATTCCCCTTTGTCACCAAAAAAAAAAAAGGCTGCATAGGAGGAGGTAGTACAAAGCATGGTGCATGACACTACATCCTCCCATGCAACGGAATTGGGCCGGCACGACAGGAGAGGTTCCTCTAGCTCACTTGAAACCAGCGTAAATTGACACCTACGGTGTCGAGTTTTTTAATAATATGTCCCACAGTTAACAAATTACGTGCAATTAATAATAATAATGTCGTCCTAGCCGAATACCGGCAGCAGCAGACATCTCTATTGTGAAGAGACACCTGCGCGAGACATGTTGTAATGCACAAGTGTTAGCGCAGGTACAAGGGAAGTCTCTTTCCCTCATTCTTCCCTCATTCTCCTATTCCGATGGGACGGATATCCGACACGAAGGGAGAGACATCAGGCGCAGGACCGACGGCTTAACGTGCTCTCCGAGGCACGGGGGTGTAACACTACCAGCTCCCTAACTCCGGACAGTTATTAGAATTCGAAAAATCCCAAGATACCTCTCGTCTGTGGCTGAACACGCCTACCACTGGACCACAAGGCAGTTATAAATAAGATGTCTCACCAACATATGTTTAAAGAACGTTGTAATTTTAAATATAGTTTACAAATCTATTATTAAGAAGGATTTTAAATATGTTGGTGTTGTCTTAAATTAAAATATATTCAAATAAAGCGGAATAGTTTTTTGTCGTCTGCTTGCTACGCGCACTAATCCCAGGAATCATAATTCGGATTTGAATCTTTGTATGTGATATGTACATTCATGAGAACGTTAATATGTTAAGTGCGATAACGTTATGTAGTAACCGATAGTATAAATATATTTTGAAAGATAACGTGCACAACAAAACGACAAGGAGATCCTATAAGGATTCCATTTAAGGCACGGAATCCTAAAAATATTTTTTGACTACTGTTATAGTTTGTATTATTATGTGGCAAGAAATTTGGATATTCATTGTTGACTGATACTGGTAGTTGGCTTCACTAAAGCCTTTTATAAATCAATATCAACTTTTTATCAATGGAAAATTTCCACCATATAGCCTCATGTCAACCTGCCGATAAATGTTTTAACTGATAACCAGCTGCCCGAAGGTCGCATCAATAATGCGATTTATAACATGTCGGAAAAGGAATGGCAATCACTGTGCTGGTTTGCATGGCGATTAAAATAACAAACTGAATCTCCATAATTTTATCAGTATAAGCTGAATAGAATACGGTTCACCCTGTAAGTTCCTTAAATTACCTATTTCTTATTGCAGAGAAAATTTTAAATTGGAATTACTGATGTTTTTAAAATTGATGAATTTAAAAAAAAAACTATTTTACTATAGTTAAAAATTCATGTTATCGTACAGCGCATTTATATTTGAAGAGATATTGTAAAAATTTATTGTTAATATATTAATAATAATGATATATAATAATAGTGTGGACATACCACGCCACGTTAGCCTAGTCGTGTGCTATATATCTATAAATTTAAGATTTTATTATAGAAAGACATATATAAACATCCACGACTCAGGCGGGATTCGAACCCGTTATAACTGGCGTAACACCGCGACGGACCGCCACGTTACCAACTAAGCCAGTCGGTCGTTAAAAGTAGATTAAAATTAAAACGATACTAATTTATATATTAAATATGACATACAAAAGTTCCTTTTCTATTCCTATTCATATTCGAACTTAAGTCGTTTTTTCCATAATTTATGAGCGTAGTGTACTTTTATTTACCTTTAATCCAGATTAGCGTCGCGCTTTCAAAAGTGATTATCATTTTTATTGTATTACGTAGGTAATAATTGTATTACCCATTGGGGTTTAAGCCTTAAGCCGTGGCGGTGGCGCTCAGTAGCCTGGGGTGAAACCTGGCTTAGCCAATTGAACCGAGAGGTATGGTCTTTGCAGCCCTCTTATAAGAAGAGGGGACAAAAGAGAAAAAGGAGGAGGCGCTTTTGCGCATGGGACAAGGGGCGAGGATGGAAATTCCCCCATTGCACTGTCCCAAAGTTGGTGGAGTTGTCCAGTGGTGCGAGATTACCACATCTGTGGAAGTGGCATCGGTCCCTTAGGGGGCTGAGTGGCCGTTGAGGTGCCCTGATGATCTGCTGTTCCAGGGCACCTCTCGAAAGGCGGCACTGATGGCACCCGCGGTGGTTATTGTGGGTATTCGGCACTATGCCGCGAGCCCCACATACCACCGGGCCCCACCCAGGACCAGTGAAAGCACAAAAATGCGTTTCCCCACGTTAAAAAAGGGTCTCCAACCAGTGCGCCGTGGCGCCCCAGGGAGCTCCGTTCTGTAGCCAGGAGACACAGCGAAGTTTGCTTTGGAAGGAAAAACTATGAGGCAGCAATGAGAAACACACACGCCACTTTAATTCATTTGCCCTCGAAGTATCAAAATTCAATCTAGTTTGTTGAATTTAGTACAATTTTCATAATTTTCCTGTACAGTTTCGTTTAGGCACCGTACTTATTAACTTGAATTTGATGATTTGTAATCCCAGTACAGTCTTGGAGCCAAATGAGGATCAATGAACAGTAGTCTCCGACATCAGTTCGGGGAGGAGGGACCTCTCTGTCCCTCTGTTAACTTAGCTGTTAACACTCCCATCTGCGGGAGAGAGGGGGGTCGGCCTTCTTTCGATCTTGGGGTTGTCGGTGCCTCATAGCAATCCGATGAAGCTGTACTGGGCTTCTCTTCGCTTCCACAGCACAAGTTTAAGTCCGAAAAAGGGGAAAAAGATAGACTAGACTATAGGGGATAATCTCAAAGAAAAGGGTGGCTCCTCATAAATTATCATTCGCTTGTAGTGATACAGCAGATATATGACGTATTTCGTTTAGTTTGTGAGAGATGCCTCCTCATAATATAACGGAGAGGTCGGTAACGACTTAGGGTACGTAATGTGAAAGAACCGGCCAAGAGCGAGTCGCATTCGTCTATGGAGGGAACCCTTAGCAGCAAACAAATATCTCATAGCTCTTAAATTAACAAACGATTTCGTTTTGATTTAATTATGTAATTCCAATTGTCCCCTTAATAAATAAAAAATTAGGTGGCACACTTTTATTTCTTTAGATACGAAGATCTCAGACAGCATTAAAATAATCAAAAATAAAATCTTAGAAACTTCTACACTACTTACAGACTTATGCAAGGTACCCCTATGGCATGCCCTTCTGGGGGTAAAGGACTGTTACAGATTTAGCCAGTCCTTTAAATACATTTACTTAATGATGGCCTCTCCGCATTCACAATCAAGAACAGCCTTAAATAAAGTAATGCTCTTGCAAAAACCAGCAATTGAATCGAACTAGTTCTTGATAATGTTAGTAGAAAAATGAAGGAACGAAGTCTTATCTTGGCAGGCGTCTGAGACTGGTGCAACACAGCTGAGGCTCCTTTCTATATATAATTGTAAATCCAACCCATCAATTGTCCACGGATTACACTTTAATCCACAAATTCAATACTTGAAGATTATAGTGACATCATATCTTCATATTATTATCATATCCCAATTTAAGAAAGAAGGTAGAGCTGTGTAAAGGAACACAACCAATAAGATACCTTCCCAGTATCTTAGCCATCCTCAGCCATCTAAAATCTGGCAATATATATATATATATATACTCTGTTACAAAAAATATAATTCAACATCTAACATACACATGTGCCATATACTATTCAACTAACACAGTAATTATGCGATCTATCAAATTAGTAGCCATACAGATCACGTAAATAACCATATCAAAATGCACACATAAGTTAATTGGGACATTTTAACATTAATAAGATTTTTCGAAACATTAGACATGAAACAGGGTGTCGACAAGAAATCATGAACTCACCCTTTTATATCAATTTCCTTAATAGTTCGTGGCATCCTGTCACGAAAATGAAGACTCCCGGGCGGAAAAGAAAAAACGATTTAATTATCAGTTTTTCTTTTCCGCCCGAATTGATAATGGCAGATAGCGTCCGTCATCATTCCGTTTTCTGCGTCGATAAAAAGAAAAGAGTGTAATTTCTTCGACACCGACCGACCACCTTTAATCTGACAGTCAAAGACGACATATATATATATTTTTTAATGTTTAAGTAGTAAAAACATAATTGCTACTTAAACCCCCATATGTCTATGTTCCATCGGAAAGAAACATCCCTCAGTTACATATACAGAGCGCTAGCCTTAATAGTTTTATTTTTCAAAATCATACAACATCATCTTGTAGCGGTGCAATGAAATATATCTACTACAGTTCAGACTAAATGTTCTGGAACTAATAGTTTCGAATTAAATTTTCCATCCATCACATTAGCTGCACCTATTCCAATTATTCCAAATGTAATAAGACCCCACAGGAGGAACTCGGAAGACGTAACTAGTTTAACCTACCGCAAGGAATTCAAATAAAAACTTTTAGCTTCCCGTCAGATACTTTGTTCCAGTTTAAGTGAACACCTTTTGTAAGAAAATGAGTAAGTTCTGATTTATATTCTCATAAATTTATGTGAAGTGGAGCTAGATTTTGCTAGAGCCGACCTGGGACTTTAACATCCCACGGCTGTGGTCGATCACGCTTACCACTAGACCACGGGTCAGTGTCCAAATTCTATAAATAAAGTTCGCCTGGCAAACCAATATTTTCTTCCCAGGAAATTCTCCAAAGTTTTCCTGAGCAGGAAGTTGTGAGCATTACACCCATACGCTTCATTTATTCCTCGGAAAACATGTAAGCTCCGTCAGTGCAAATAATCTCTTCCATGCCGGATTACCGCCTCAGCGGGATTGAATAAGGGAACAGCGCCACATGTTTCGCAAATAATATAACATAACGGAACTCATTGTTTGTATATTCAAGCATTCTCCAGCAATCCTACGTCCGTGTCCGAAAAAAAATTTCTTTTGCCTTGTCCAAAAATAATCATAAATAATTATTTGTGGAAAAATTATATAAATTTATTTATCTAGCCAAGTGTTAACCAAAAAGTGCTACTGTGACTTTAGTTCAGATTACCAAGCCTTGACTTGATTAAACTGAACCGATGTACGGTTGTCTATTTATAATTTGTCTTCATGGTCCATCATTAATCGTATTCCAAATTCAAATCTAATTTATAATGAGATCGTCCTAGCCGATTTTCGGCTACGATGATAGCCGTCTCTATCGATAGAGTCACCTGCGCAGGACATGTTATAATGAACAAGTGTTTGCGTAGATACTCCCTGTTCCCAGATTGAAGATGGCGCACTCTACATTCAATTTGTATGCAGCCGAATTGTCCCAGCGCTCCCGGGGAAGAAACCCTCCCTCACATGACTCCGACATGAAATGACACCGCTCCGATTGTGTTGCGAAAGTGTGCTTCGGAGTTGTTACGTGACGTGCCTTTTCCGTTTCTCCTACACTGTAGACATAAACCCCAGCTCTTAGAAGACAGTTTTGGTATACACATACAAGAGCTGGTAAAGGTGATCGCTCCGACCCATCCAACTACCGGCCTATTACGACAACCCCCTTGTTTTCCAAAATTATGGAATCCATTATCAAATGCCAGCTCTTGCCATACATAGAAGATCATCAAATTATTAGCGACCGCCAGAACGGTTGCCGGCGCGGACGTACAGCTGGTGAACTCCTTATTTACTTAACGCAAACATGTGTGAAGGCAGATGAAACCAAAGGATTAGGCATCGGTAGTTTGCCTTGATGTAGCGAACCTTTGACCAGGTTTAGCACAAAGCGCTCCTTACAAAGCTTTTTTCATACGGACTTCTCGGGAAATTTTACAGCTAAAAAGTAACCTTTCGTCGTATGTCCTCGTTTTCATAACACTTACCTATCGACTTCAGCTAGTACCGGTATACTCGGTCTCGAAATATCAAGTAACGTTCAGTTCCGCAGACATTTGGAAACGAAAGCTTCTAGCCGAAATAAATTGGCCTCAGAGAAGCTGGGTGTGCTCAATGGGACAAGGAAGTATTTCAAACCAACCAACGAACTCGATTTTTTTCGATCCGATACGACTTAGAGGTCTTCAAGAAAAGAGCATACCTAGTCGTCTTGCAGACGCGTTGCCGTTCCGTTGGTGGAGGTAGTCACTACTCACCTGCTCGTTTATCCCTATCTCATAGAAAAGATTCCTCCATATTATGATTGATCGTAAATCGGACATTACCAGAGAGCAGGTACAGGACCGATATAACAGCTCTAACTTTCAAATTCTAGACTGCTATTAGAGATTGAGAAATACTTACATACTAACTACTACTACATGCTAACTACTAGACAGTAAGACCATCACAATCACATTTTAAAATAGACAGTGTGTATCTCACACACTGTAATATATATTTATAATATTTCTTGCATTTCATAGTCACAGATAAATCGTATCGTGTATGAAGCCCTTTACTACCTCTTGTCTTGTAACTGGCCAGATCTGAGCAACTGAGCAAATCATTCTTCATTCAATGCCATAATCATTGAAAAAGTGCTAAGTTATCTGATAAAGAATGTACTAGTGATAAAATTTATCATTCAATTTTCGTCCCAAGCCGACCGCGACGCTGTTCGGAGTATACCCGATAACTCTATCGGATATATACCGAAAATCTATATCATGTATAAGTACTCACCTGATTACATGATCATAATTGATGACACGAAGGTAATGGACAGTAGTGTGTAATGTCATTGCTACAGTATCTGTAACTAAACTGCCTTCGCGCCAGTTCTCTAATGGGGTAGGCAGGGACACAAAAAAAAAAAAAACAAAAACTATAACACTTCCAAAAGGTTTTTTTTTTCGGAGGGATCTAATACTCAGTTCTAGTGCAGCCTCAACAGTTCGACTGACTACGAAGACTTTTTTGTCTTCAGACCATAAGGTATACACATTAAATCTGTAGCGGAATTATTCCTGAACACATAACGTTCCTGTTTGTACCCCTGTAAACCAGATTCTATAATTTTATATGTATATGTTTTGTAATTTGTCATTGCAGCTCTTTCGCTTAAACGGAAAGAGACGGCAAGTGACGTAAACGGCGTATTTTCATGTCAATCTAAGCCTGGCTGTAACAATTTTAACACTTATAAATAGTTATTTTTGAAAAGTGTCATACTTTATTTCTGATTCAGTATAAACACAGAAATGAAAGACAGTCTTCAAAAAACTTTATTCTGTTATCACTAAAGTCATTGGTAGGCAGAAAGAACGGTGTGCCATGTATCATGATCTGTGGCAAATTGCATCTTAATCTTTTCAATATTTTTTGCGTGAAGGAATAAAAAGCTTGCGCATTCATGATAACGATAATGAGTATTAAAACGATTTTCGTATGATTGACTGTGAGTTTGTTTGATTGGGCAATTTCCTTTTGTTAGATTACAACCTTAACGTTTTCCTCATACATTGAGTGTAGCGAATATAACGATAAATATGATCAGCTATAGGGGAAACAATAATAATAGACGTCGATGTTATTAGCGCTGGCGCTATCACTCGAATCTTGAAAGGGATAGAAAATAGATTTTTGCGGGAAAACGTACAAATTCCATAAAACAGAGGATTGGCTGTCTCGATATACAATATAAGAGGATTAAGAGAGGTAGCACTCATTAAAGCAAAAATATTGAAGTGGAATGTTAATCTATAACAGATAACACAAAACTATTTATATTTAGTCTGGCCACAAATACTGTCTCTGTAATGTTCAGTTCACGCAGCCTTGGTTTGAAATGAACGTAGCGGACTTCATCAGAGCTGAAGACTGGCCGTCGCCCGATCCTATCCCGCTGGATTATGATCTATGGTCAGCTTTAGAGAGTACTGCTTGCTCTAAACGCCATGACAATTTGAAGTCCCTAGAACAATCCATACGATCGGCAGTGAACAATTTCCATGGAAAGAGTGCGCGCACCTACAGACAACTGGCCTCAACGTTTAAAGGACCGTATTGCAGCCAATGGAGACTACTTCGAAGAAGCTTTCATATTTTTAATTGTGATATATTTTTATTAAACTAACACACTGTAAAAGTAATTAATGTTATTTGCAATAGAACATTTTTTTTCTTTATTACAATATTTATGGCAAGACTAGAGGTATTTCTTCAATTTATATATTACTTTTTTGTATGGTATAAGGGAGCAAACAAGCAGTCGTAGAATTATTTTGACAACCTCCAATGGGCCACCGCTAATTCACAGCATCACCATTCAGGCGAGAAGATTTGAGTTGGAATAATGACAGTAAAAAAATAACACATAACTAAATCCATATTACTTAAATTTAATTATTTTTTTGTATAGTATAAGAAAATAAACGCGCAGTTTTAGCCTTTTAATGACTGTCCTCTCCTCCGATATGCCACCGAAAACTGACAAACCGTAAGAAGTGCGAAAGACGTACCTTTGTATCATGTGATAAAGTGGTACCTCCCCGGTCATATCAACCCAATTTGACTGCAATGCGGCATTACCTCTATCAATAAAACTTATATTTGTAACATATTAAGGGCAAACCTGCCTTATTAATCAACGCACGACTATAAATTACTAAAAGATAATTTAGCAAACGTCAAATCGAGTGAACTTGTTAATATCTCAGACTCCTTAAGCTGCTCTCGCGGCTGCATCCGTAGTCATCGCCCTACTGGTTAGCGAAATAGGACAATCATCATAAGAGATCTCCACCGTCCCAGAGGACCGTTTAGCTCTCTCTGACCACGTTAGGGATCCGTCGAAAAAATGTGGCGAAACGTCTGCAATGGCTCAGATGCCACCACTAAACCACGCAAATCGATTACCTGCACTTGAGGATGACGAAAAAGAAGAGTGTCGGGCAGACACACTAGAGAGTCAATGCACTCTTAGCCCCCTCCCCACAGACCCACAGACATAAAAGAGGTAGAAAGTATAGCAATGGCCCGACTGGCTGTGCCACCGGATGATGATAATGATGATGAGATCATACGTTTGACGAACACAGAAAAAGTAAAGGATCTAATAAAGAACTTTGACACGCCGCAGAAACAGCTGCCTCCCGTCATTATACACCTCCTAGTGTGCATTTTAACGCCCTTCTGGCGCAACGCACCTTCCCAGACATATGAAATTAAGCCATGGTGGTTGGTACACACAAACCGATGAAACCCGGGTGGAGCTAACTAGGTACCGACCCTGAAGTCTCATAAGCCCGTTAGGTAATAAAATCTATGAAAGGAAAATTCTCGCACACCTTAAAACCGTGATACGAGAGAAATACCTATTCATAGACGCAACAAGTACACCGGCTCACGGAGTACGTGCCATCGGGACTAAACAGACAGCCGGTTGTCCGCAAGGATCGGTTCTCTCTCCCACCCTCTTTAATCTGTACACTAGCGACATACCGCGATACATACCCCAGCGTCCAGCTGGCGATGTTTGCGGATGACACCGCACTGTACATTAGATACCTCCCCAACTACCCGTGCCCGTGCCCGTACGGATGCCCGTGGTACTTCCGAAACATCGACCTACATTGTGACTTTCAATTGACCTTGATTAAAGGACACTTCAAAGAGCTGTCTCAAAAGTTCTTTGACTGTGTCCTTATTCACAAAAATAAATCAACCGTCCAAACGTCGGATTGCGATCCGACGTTATTAACAGACTCCCGTTACCGTCGGCCGAAGCACGTACTGCACGACGCCGACGACGCGATCGCGATAGTAGTAGCTGTGTCCATCCAAGAACACAAACAAAGAAACACCAAGACACGCTACCGCAGTAAAATTCCGCAAAAAAATAAAAAAATAAGTAGCTATCGCTTCACGACCTGAGCCCGACACACACTTCAGGTCTTCAGGATGGTGCGTAAATGCATTTTCCCTGCTAGAACCAATATCATATACACTGCTTGTACCGGTTGAGCGATGAAACCTTACATATAGTGACACAGTTATGACACAAATGACTGACAGGATTACAAACTCACACACCGCTTACGGAAACGAGCCCGGGTTCGAATCCGTAAATTGAGAGCTTAGATTTATAGAGATAAAAAAACGCGACTTTAGAGAGCTCCAATAATAGTAAATAAATCATGAATACGGCTTTTTGCTGATTAGTAGCGCAAATCAACTCCTCCCATCAGAGGGGGATGGAAAGGCCGGTCTCTTCAGATAAGCCAAACAAAAAAATAAAATAGAAACTTGACATTTGGTACAAATATGTTTTTTTTTTTGGCTGCTCTATACTGACGAAAGTGTCCATTACAACTTCATCGGTTACTACAAGACACACCGGGCGACGGTCAATTTGAGAATGTGGTCGATAGGGGGACAGACCGGACTGACGGGAATAGTTATTTTCTTAAATTGGCTTAAGTAACTATTATTATTATTTTGGCCGAGAGGACCCCTCGCCCCCTCTCCTAATCTTTCTAACGAGAGCCTTTTATGATGTCGGCGCTAACCGAGAAAGGATTTTTAGAAATTTAGCACCTAAGAAAGCGATAAATTAAGTGTATATGGAATTTAAGCACATTATGCAGGTGAAACTGCGGGACGTTACTAGTGTAACATGATATGTGTCCTGGTGACGTGTTTTTGTAAAAACAATTCCTCAATTTCACAATCAATCGACAATGTTGACGTGTTATGATTGTTCATGAATATTCATATTTTAATTTAATTAAACCTCGACTGGGCGTGAAATGAAATGAAAACGCGGCTCCTCTGGAAGACCACTGAAATCGTATCGAAACAATGCAGCGAACATCGTAGACGCTTGGTTTATAAAAATGAACCTGTATCTGTATAATTTGATTCACTTTATTATTGTATGTATTTTTATTCACTTCTTTTTTATAGTCAAACGGGGGGGCAAACGAATCTCCACAACTGCCGACGCCCATGAACATCCACATAATTACTATGCCGATGTGTTGCCCACCTCCCGCCACAATGGGTCACCGTAATAGGGTTATTATCTACCCTGTCTTAAAATAAATGGTGTTGTATATAAATTACACCTATGAGGGCATGAAGTACCATATACAATTACATAAAATTGAAATACATTGAGCCCTCTATGTTTACTATATATACATACACACACACGCCAGTTCCTTAATGGGCCGGAGAAAACAGAATACAATACTAATTAATAAAGCTGAAACATAATCCTGTAATGAAAACTTTAGTCTTTTCTTTTGCCCACACCTAAACCAGAAAGAAGACTCTGGTTTAGGTGTGGGCAAAAGGTTACTTGTTTGACTTCAACTGTTTTCATAAGCAGTAGGACAATAGTGGCAAACAAAAAGTATTTTGGAGACTGTTTAGAGGTGATCACAAATGAAGTGTGTAGGGACTACATAAACACCAAGTGTGCTCAAAGACAAAGGATTTAAGAAATGGATAGTTCCTTGTAGCGCTAAAATCAATTTACGCGCAGCCCAAAATTACTGCGTATTATCAACCAAAATGCCCTGAATATGCAAGCAGCAGAGATACTTGGGTTCGTCACCGTTATAGAAAAGAGCGTTTGGTAAGAGGTGTGTTCCGACAGAATTGCTGTTTCGGTCGATTTTGAGTAGCCGTTGGCCCATTGGTGGGGAGGAGGATAGGAGAACAGCGTATCAGTATGAGTCCTGGCTGCTCGTTTATCCCCTTATAATATTAAAAAAGGAACAAAGGGCCATAATTACGTTTAATGTCCGACCACTTAGCTTATATACACGAATAAACAATATTCTCTAAATGCCATTGGTGCATTGCAGGTGAATCGAGCCATCATCACCGTGACCTCTCGCTAGCACGATCTCTCCTTAAAGTGACGGCTTTGCTGTTACGTTGAGTGCCGTGTGACATTTACCGGTGATCAATAGAGGGGATAACGGGAGTAGGGTAAACTATCCGCGTAGCCTCTATTCGGATGTCTATGGGAGTCGATAGTCGGCGAAAAGACTATGACTGTTTGGCTCCCTTCTACTATCACTCATAAGCTCCTAACTTTCTCGACTTTTGGATCTTTGGATCACACGCCAAAGATCCAAAAGCCCCACAGGCGGGAGAATGGCAAAGTGTCTATATGACTTTTTTAAAGCGTAGGGGGACAAACGAGAGATCGTAGCCTTTTTACGACTACCGACGTCCATGAACATCAGCATAATTACTATGCCGATGCATTGCCCTACATTTCAACTCCCCACCAATGAGCCACCAGCTACTCACAAACCGCATGAAACGCGACACCGTAGATGTCACTTTACGGCGGTATCAATTGGGCGAAAGGTGCCTCCCCGGTCGCGCCGGCCCAATTCCGTTCCAATAGAATCATGGCACTACCCCTTACTTATTTGTGGGCGTTGATGGTCAGAAAAATGTGCTTTACTTTACTACAAAAAACTTTGATTTACTCCCTCATACTATAAAGTACAACCTCACATTTTTATCGGCTTGAAAACAAAAACTTGCCAAACTCTACCTAACTTCAGAAACAGCTAATAAGTTATAACAAAGCAGATGTTTACATCAAAGGATTAATTCCTAACCAACCCCAAGAATAATGGCATAGCAAAGAATTGTAATCTGCGGCAAAAAACGAAACACCGATGAAAGTATTCTGCCACCTTCCCTGACGGGAAAGTGCTGGGGGGTACAAACGTACAGTTTCACTGATGGCGCTACGTACCGTTATATAAAAAATAGCGACTTGAAGCGATTTCTATTGAATGCTTCTATACTTAATAATATAAAGCTGAAGAGTTTGTATGTTTGTACGCGCTAATCCCGGATTTGAAAAAATATTTTTGTGTTCAATAGTCCATTTACCGGGGAAGACTATGTATACCATGACGCTATGATTAACAGGACTGAAGGAACGTCAGTACTAATATTATAAAGAGGAAACCTTTGATTGTTTGTTTTTTTGTTTGCATCAAACAGACTCCGTAAATACTGGACCGAATAAAAACATATATTTCTTTTTACAAATAACATACTAAAAGTGTTAAATAAAACTACTTTTAGGGATTTTATCGCGGTCTATTCAATTTCTTAACAAAGATACCGAACTTCGACATGTCAAGCTTCGGGTTACCCGTCTACTCCACAGAAGGCGAGTGTTATATATGACAATTATCATATTTAAAAGGGGTCACTGGCAGAATTGGTTACATTCTCAAGCGAGGTTTAATAAAAACTTATTTTAAGCTGCCAAAGAAGGTCCTCTACAAGACTGTGGACTCTCTATATAGGGCAAATTAAATGATCTATAAAAACTCGAGTAATACTATATCTAGCTAAAACACCGTCGTATTTTGAAATCCGTGGTCTGTGAGCATGCTGAAGTTGGTTCCTGCCATTACAATAGAATCGATAAAGCGCAATACTCACTAGGGAATACCGATTTCTACCAAAGATTATACGTGAGGCCATTGAAATTAAAAAACATTCAAATTTCAATAGCGAAGATGGCTGGGTTCTTTCCTATGCATGGGACCAAGTGGTAAACATATCAAAAACTAAACATAATATCTCAAGACAGCAAGATATAATAAGTACTGTTTGCGTTAATCGGAACAACTATACAATTATAATTCTTCGGGTACTTTAATAGTTTTTGACATCAGGACATCTGTCATCTCAGTCCTCCTGTGGTTGCTGTAAAGCTTCTGAAGCTTCGGGGTAGTAAAATAAATAAACTGCGATAAAATGCGTAAAAGCACTTTCATTGTAATGAGTAACATTCGCGTAAACTTAAGACATGAATATTAAAAATGTATCCTAAAGGTATGCTGTCACGTTTCATGTGGTATGTGAGTATCTGGTGGCCCATCAGGGGATTAGGTTCACATAACATGCAGGTCTCAAGCGATGTCGGTAGATATATTGTCTAGCGGCCGCCTTACAACATGTTCTCACGACGATGTGTGTTGATGTTACAAAATAGTTTTATTGAAACCGATAAAAAGTCGTTTGCTAGTATCGCCACAATACGTACTATCTGAGTTTACGAGTGATTTTAATGTCCTCTTGCAATTTCAGTGAATCATTATAAATTTGGTTTACATTCAATGTTGTAAATGTTGCTGTGACGAATCGGAGATGCTAATATGCTTTTTGATTTTTATTGCATCACATGACTTACAAAATGACTATCAGTAACAACAGATGGATAATGACAGTGTCATAAAATAGCATGTAGATTTCTACATATATCATCATCATCGTCAGCCGGACGACGTCCGCTACTGGAAATATACCTCCCCCATTGGACGCCATAGGTCACGGTCACGATCATCCAGAGGCTCCCGCGACCTTAACCAAGTCGTCAGTCCTCGGGGTAAGAAGCTTTCCCACACTGGTCGGGGCCGCCACTCGAGAACATTTCTTCCCCGACGGTTATCACTAATGCGAGCAATGTGGCCTGCCCATTGCTACCTCCTCTTGCTGACTCTCTAAGCTATGACGTTCTCGTGCGGATTGCCGAATCTCGGAATATATCTCGCAGAGAAATACCAGGCATAACTCTTCTATCATCACTGACGTTCGAATCACACCCAGTCACACATAAACATCCATCTTTATTGGTGTATCAGAGAATTGCCAGGGAAAATTTTGCGTTTATTCGACAGACTTTTAGTAATTTAGAGACCCAAGAAACTGTCTTTAAACTACATTTTATATGGAAATGTTGCATTTGTTACCTTATAAAAGGTAAAACATTGAGAGTAACCCTTTTTTATCGAAAAGACCTTTTAACCGATGTTATACTTAGGCTGAATATTTATTGTTAGCCTTTCGTAGATTAACGACGCGCATGAACATCGGCATAATTATGTCGATGCGTCGCCCTCCTTTTCACTTCCCCCACCGGCTACTCACAAACCACACGACTCGCGACACCGTGGGTTTACGGCGGTATGATGTGAGCGAGAGGTAACTCCTCGGTCGCGCCGGCCCAATTCTGTTGCATAGGTGGATGTAGTGTCATGCACCATGCATTGCAGTACCTCTTACTAAATATAAATCTAGTATCATTATAATATGTCACATTTATAAGATTGATTGAATGTATTGTCACTTCTTGATGTAAAGTCATGTAAACACTGGAATAAATAAATACATTTTACATACTTTTTCCACAAATAATTTACGATTTACATGAATTAGGCACGCCTTAGGAGGATGTGAGGCGAAATGTTAGACTCGATGCTCGTTCTTGGACATGAACCCTAGGACAATTGTTTTTCAATTTTCACGCCCAGTATGTTTTTTGTCGTCAATCTTCAATTTTTTTTTTTACTTTCTCTGCTAATAGTCTGGCCAGTATTGAGAAAACTGTAATAAACGATACCGGCACTAGTACACTAAACGTTTTCAAGTAATTTTTTTGGGATTAGGTTTCGCTTGAGGCAGGCTGATCAGGATTCAACTATACCCCACCATGGTACCAGCCTTGTCGTGGCGGTGGGGCTCAGTAGCCTGGGGTGAACCCAGGCGAAGCGAATTGAACCGCGAGGGATCTTTGCAACCCTCTTATAAGAAGAGGGGGCTTAAAGATCAGGAGGTGGAATCGCTCTCGGTACCCCTTTTATAAAAAGAGGGGACCTAAGAGCAACAGTAGGAGGCGCTTTTGCGCACGGGGCAAGGGGCGAGGATGGGAACCTCACCCCATTGCACTGTCCCAAAGTCGGTGGGGTTGTCCTGTAGTTCTGGGCAACCCCATCTGTGGAGGTGGAGTTGGTCCCTTAAGGGGCTGACTAGCCGTCGAGGTGCCCTGATGATTGTTGTTCTGGGGCACCTCACCAAGGTCGACACTGATGGCACGATGGTGGTTTTTGTGGGTATTCGGTACTATCATGTGCCGCGAGTCCCACACACCACTGAACCGCACCCAGGGCCGGTAAAGGCGCGCAATTGGTGTTTCCCCGCGTCAACAAAAAAAGGAGTAAACCATTGCGCTCAGCGCTTTCGATTATCGTAAAGTATCCATTTTTATTGCGATGGAACTTGCTTCCACAATAGCCTTCGTAAATAATGCGATATTTCAAGTTTTCAATTTTGTATAATGAGTGACGCAAACAGAAAAAAACAAATGAATGACGGTCATCGAAGTACAAATACATGAGTAAATAGCTTTTTTTTCGATTTTGGAATTCCTTGCCAAAGAGGAGAAACTCGTGATTAAATTGACCAGTACGAAAATGCCCATTTTATATGTAAGGACCTAATATATAGCATGGCTCATTGGAGGGGAGAAGGAAAGGAGGATAACGAATCGGCATAGTACTAATGCGGATGTTCATGGGCGTCGGTAGTCGTAGAGAAGGTTGCAATTGCTCGTTCGCCCCCTATATTAAAAAAGATGCCAGTATTTTAAAATAGAACTGTCACTTTATATCAAAGAATAAACATTTAAGGATAATATACATCAACTTCGAAACGAGGCCACGAAACTAGAGTGGAAGTTTCTAGCATCTTGCAAGATGGAGATAAATTAATGCCGAGCCTTTTACGGTGAGAACCTCGTCAGAGGTATTGCAATATTCACATCCGTGGAATGCAGCCTCGTGACGCGTGGGTGGTGCTTCTCTTTAACGAAACTATTGCCACGTAACGTCAATGGGATTCATTAGTCTCAGTTCAAACCAACTCCAGTCGGTTTGTGGTTTCGCGTTGGTGTGTCGTTTCGCGTTGCAGTGTTGTTTCCCGTCTAATATCACCGATGACATTATCATGTACTAGCGAACCGCCCTGCTTGGTTCATGAATAACTGGAGTCGAATTATACACAATAACCTTCCTCGGGAATCGTTCTATTCAAAGGTGAAAATCACATGATTTTGAGGAAATCGATCACACAAGACAGATTTTGAATACTTTGTTTTATATATTTAGTAAGTGATAGTGTAATTGCTGTATTGCAACTGAATTAGGCAGGCATAACTGGTGTACAACGACGCTCCAATGATCCGGCCCTAAACTCCCAGCTTCACTGTCGCTTTTATTGCGGTACGTGAGTAGCCGGGTCCCATTGGAGGGGAGTAGAAAAGGGAGGCAATACATAACAATTTTGCGGAAGTTTATGGGTGTCGGTACCCATAGAAATATCCGACTGCCCGTTTTCCCTATACTATATATGGGCTATGGCTTAATGCCCTTAAGTGAATGCTAATTGCCTCTGTGGTGTAATGGTGCGGGTGTCGCCTGTTAAGACCGTTAGCCGCGAGGGGTCCTGGGTTCGGGGATCGGGCAATTATTATTAAATGTTTTTCAGATTATTCTGAGCACGCATTACATTGTCCGGGATTGGAATGTGTCCGAAGTGGCCAAAGACTTGCCACATATGACATCATGGGCCTCGGTACCTTGGCTAATCGTGGGTGTGCTAGTATATCTGCTGGACTTACGAGTTGTGGATGTACAAGCAGACATCTGCCTACCACTTCAGGGATAATAAATAGGCGTGAAGGTACTTTTTTTTTAATGCTGTTATTGTCTATTTCCTTCTTTTACTTTGGCAAATTCATTTAGGCATACGAAAGGTTTATGTGGGACTCATAGCGCCCAAAATAGTATTGGATAACCTCTTAACCGACAGTGTACGCTTGATAGATTGCGGACACAGACCGTATTGCATATCCATATACGGCATCACTAATACTCGAGAATATGGAAATTATCTCAATATGACAATTCAAAACAAATCTGAATTTGTAACAAAGAAATATGAGTTTTCTCACCGTGGTTTTAGTTCTGATGGGGGCGGGTCTCAGTGGGTAGTTGGAATAAGCTAGAAAATTCAGATAGAGTATAGTCTATAAATCCTCTCAAATCACCCTGACAGCTTACAAGTTTTGTTTTTGGAGACGAGGCAAGTTTACGTGACGACGGTTGTGAAAATCGCAACAGACATGCAAATAAATGCATCGCATTGCTTTATTCTACTCTCGGTGAGTTGGGTGAAGCGTATACATATTAATTTATTAAAAACTCACAAATTATGATTAAACAATAACGACGAAGCTACAAATACGATGTTTTAAGTTCTATAAGAACTGATGATATTGTCTCTAAAGTTTACCATTTTTAAAATGAGATCTTAAGTCGAAATTTAAAGAAAATAACGTAATATAAAGCCATCTCCGCATTTATATGCGATAACATTAAACACTTTATTAAAAATCACGAGGCGTTCCCCCGTATAGTGTTATAACTTTAAAAGTTATTACCTTAGCAGTTAGCGTGCCAAGCGAAAAAACCCTCGTAAAAATGTTAATAGCTTCGGGGGACCAGTTAATGGTGACACTTCGATAATTTCATCGTGAGACAGTAAGGCTTCAGGACGGTTAATGCGAGGGTTAATCTAAGGGTAGTTAGGTCATTCTAACGATGACTGATTTTCATTTTATACCATCATACGTCGTTTAAGTAAGGTAAGGTTCTGGAGTGGAGGCCGCGTTTAGGAAAACGAAGTGTTGGTCGACCGTTTACCAGGTGGGAAGACGGTCTGCGTGCAGTAGCCGGTCCGGGATGGATGCGAGTAGCAGGAGATCGGTCGTCTTGACGTTCATCTTAAGTAAATCTTCTCGGGCGAGCTTAACACATTCTTTGCGGGACATCAGATCCCCGTAGAAGGAGGCCACTGCCGCCCAGGCCTCGTCCTTTTTAAGCGTCATGAACAATACTCGGTAGCGAGAGAACCTCTCTTCGGTCGGTAACAGATTTACCAACGTTATATTTATATTCCCATTTTAGAGTTCAACCTCTACATAGTTGATTGAATGTATTGTCACTTCTTGATTAGAATTCGTGTTAACACTTGAATAAATAAATATACTATATGTACTCTTTCAACAATTATTTGATTTCAATTTACATTGGGACCGGTTTCGTCTTATCATCACCAGGCTGACGACCTCACCCCGCCGAAAGGGCTGTGCCTATTTTTACCAAATTTTATATGCATATTCAGTAGGTCTGCAAATCGGCTATCGTCTACTTTTCATACCCCTAATTGATAATAAATAGAAATAATTTATATGGCAACACGACGTTTTCGGAGTCAGGTAGTATTCTTTATTCAGTTTACTCAATCATGCCAAATTATAGCAAAGTCGCTTTCGCTTAACTAATTGTTCATAATTTGTCATAAGACTAATTTAGCAACCAGTAAATAATTCAACGCCCCCGGGGCCATATCCAGCAGTGGACATCTTCTGAGTGCTGTTGACAATAATAATGAATATTTCTATATATGGATACACCCACACACTCACACACGGCGTTGGCGTTCAATGACAGGGGCCTCTGTCCATCAATGGACCGATAAGGGCTGACAATGATGACGATGATGAAAAACACACACACACACACACAAGCAAACACATATGTACACACACAACAAACACACGTACGTGTACACAAGACATTACCTTAGATATACCTTTTTTATTGTTGACGCGGGGAAACGCATTTACGCGCCTTCACTGGCCCTGGGTGAGGTCTAGTGGTGTGTGGGGCTCGCAGCACATTACAGAGCCGAATACCCACAAAAACCACCGCGAGTGCCCACAGCGCCGCCTTTTGTGAGGTGCCCCGGAACAGCAAATCGTCAAGGCACCTCGACGACAAGTCATACCTCGAAGGGACCGACGCCACCACCACAGATGGGGTTGTCCTGCAGTTTATGACAACCCAACCGACTTTGGGACAGTGCAATAGGGTGACGTTCCCATCCTCGCCCCCTGACCTGTGCGCAAAAGCACCGCCTCTTTTTGCTGTTTTGTCCCCTCTTCTTATAGGAGGGGTGCCTAGAGCGGCCACCTCGTCGGTTCAGGAAGGTTTAAAATGGCGTTTCCGTAGTAACATAAGGTCCATGCAAATTTGTCACTAAAACCTATCTTTACGAGGCAACATAAAATCAACGCGGGAAGATAAGACGTACTTCAAAAGGAATTTCCTTTGCACTCAAAATTATTTGTCTTTGGAATTATATGGATACGTCTCTTTTATTAAAAAATATAGGTTAAGTAAAATAAACAAAATATTTTTGTCATACTGGTAAGTTATGTAGTAATATTTTACCATAGAAAATATAGAATAAGCATGCCGTGGTTTTACCTTGTTAACTTTCGAATCGAAAGTTATGGAAACGCCAAAATAAAAAGTAATGAATTAAATATTTATTACAAAAATATCTTGTGTCTTTCTTACTTTTAACCTATAAAGTACATATGAAAATTTCATACAAATTGGTCAGATCGTATCAGAAGGTATATATATAATATGTACGTATATAATGATCTCGCTATACCCTGTCTACTTTCTCATTCAGTTTAACATCTTTTCTCTCCTTTATTTCGTCATCTGGGGGGCTACCTCTAGTAGTGAGCATGTTTGCTCCAGTTTATGTTTTTACAGCGGGAAAACTATCGATATAGAGGCTGGCGGTCGTGGTACTGCTACAGCTGCAATTTGTGTCTTTTTGGTAAATCAATTTCTCTCTTTTTATACGTTCAGCAGAAGATTTCAAAACGATGGTTATTAGGAGCTGCCAAGCGGAATATTGTTCAGCTCCTGGTAGCAGTTCTCCCTAAGTTCCAGCGGGCATACTGAACTTTCTAGTTCCACAGTCGTACGTAAAGTTTGTACTGTTAAGGTAAGCTCGATTAAAATCACGCAAAATCACCATGTCCATATTATAGTTTCGTTGGAATGCACAAAGCAGTGCTAACCAGGGAACAGTAGCAGTATTTCTTTTGCAGTAACATTTGAAGCACCATGGCGTTATTGTTAAAAGCATCATTCGTTCTATTTCTACTCTCTTTTTATTCGATTACCCGCTGTCAGACGGCGCACGTTGGTGAGTTTCACAATTTCTTACAACAACACTACGCTAATGGATTTTTTATAGCGGGAAAACTATACGTTTTAAACAAATTTGCATGCCGTTGACTATGCGAATAATTTTCATACATTCATTGTCTTTATCTATCAGAATAGTTCTAATATAGTGCTAGAATGAGTCACATCTGCACATTTTCTATTACGTGGAAGAATGGAAATAAGAATTTGGAATAACATATCTTACAACTGTTCTACCGAAGTACAGAAAGTTTATGTGAGCATCGGTCAAGACATTTCTGAGGAACTTGATTGCACACATTGACATAAGAATCTCAAAAATTATGTAAAACATTTATCTCTGTATTCCCTGTTCCATCTTTCAGAGAATATCTTTGTTAGTACCTCCTAGTGTTCGCTTACAAACATGCCTGCTAGTTGTCATAGTTGTTACAGACTATCCTCTATCTATCCTACCTATTATTGCATTAGACAATGTATCGGTTTACTTGCCTATAAATTTTATCTATAGCTAAGAAATTAAAATGTATTTCGCTATTACATCTTGCATACTATCTTTGTACCAGAATTACTGAAGTAAATGCCTTTATGTTATAAGTACCTTTATACCAGAATTTTGTAAAGATAGGT